>ML791154.1:350104-379202 GCA_009831015.1 Picea engelmannii
GGAGAGTGTATCTCTCTTCCTACTCCAAAGCACTAGCCTAGCTAAATGTTGGTTTAAAAGAGCCCTAGAAAAGAGTTACTAGATAAATTTTAAGATTACGCAATGTTTTTAAGAGCTGTTGTTTACTCAAAGGTAACGGAAGTAAAACTTGTGTTGTATGACTCTGACCCAAACAATGCAAGAATGAAAATGAAAAATAACACTTTCCATTCAATGAATCCTATGTATGGGAGAGAGAGAAAGTTTTCCAAATCAACCCTGAACTATAATGCACAATTTCCTTTCAAATGTCAACGCAAACAATCAGTTATTGAATGACTATTCTCTATGTTTGTCTTTTTCAATACTTCAACAATCTCTAAAATTTTATTTTCAATGTTTTGTAAATGAAAAAAACAATTTGATGAAAGAAAAACTTTGTGTCCACTTTTCAAAAAGAATCCTCACTATACCAATGAGAGAACAGAAAATCAAATCATAAAGAATCAAGCAATAACAACCCAATCAACTCTTTCAATGAAAGAAAAAAAAAATAACAAACCACATAGTCTTCTCAATGCAAATGAAAATGTTCTTTCAAACCAAGAAACAAATGAGAAAACCAACAAACCTAACCTTCAACCAATCACTGGTTCTCAACTAATCAAACCTACTCAGAATCTGAATTCAGAGAGAATGGTTTTACCAAGAAGAGTCAAGAAACGAAAGTTAAGTCACAAATGCCAAGAAAAGTCTTGAAACCCTAAGACTATTCATGCATGCAAACTGAAGCAAGAAAGGTATCAATCAACAATCCAAGAAACCAATAAGATGTATTTCAACTGATCTGGGCAGTTAGAAACACTACAACTCAATTTCAAAATTTTTAAAAAGATTGTTCGCAGGCAAGAAATATAACATAGTGTGAGAATCTATGATTCTCGCAGGCAACCTTTGAGCAAGGTGCGAGATCCTCACACTGAACCCTATGAGCAGGGTGCGAACCTAACCAGTTCTCGCAGGCTGCAATGGAGTGCAGTGCGAGAATTCCTGAACATATCAAAAAATTTGAAAAATGAAGTAAAGTTGCAAAAATCTTATGGACTCAGAAGGTCTATCAGGATATCCTGAAGACTCAGAGACTGATAGGACAAGAGAAAAATGAAACCAGAGAAAATGGCCACAGAAAAATACAAAAATCCACCAAGACAATGGGATGGTTCCTCAGTAGAGTCGCCAATTTTATTATTGGATTAATCCGTAAGTGCGGACACAAACCGATCTCCCTAGATCCACCTGGATCTAGAACAAAACAAGACAAAATAATACTCTTTCCCTAGATTTCGACTATTGAATGAACTAGGAGGCAAGAATCATGAACATACCGTATGATCGCTTCCTTGGGTCTTTGTTGTTCTAGTTTCACTCCAATGCTCTTGTGTAGTCCAGACCAGGACAACTTAAACCAATTGAAGTGAAAACAACTCATAATATTCAACAATTAATCTATGTATATGATCAAGGAATTATACAATAAAGTGACATTAGCTTTATGGGAAAGGGACATATTACTGTATTATATTGATAGAAAGCAAAGAATACAACTTGAGGCTTGATGTTGCAAACCTCCTTTCGATGACCCTTGGCTTTGACACACACACTTGCTCACTTGCATGAAGAAGATCAACCACCTATGATAAAATTGTTGGAGTTCTCTAGCTGCTGTAGCATCAGTCCTTCACACAATCTTTCACTAATTCTCCAATGTCTTCTTAACCTTGTTTTCTTCTAACCTTTTCCATGAGAATCCCCTCAATATATAAGAGAGAATGAATTAGTTACTTGGATAGGAATGATCCCAAAATATCAGGAAAGCCAGTACTTAGATAACCATTCTAATTCCATCTCATCCTTCTAGAAGGTTCGAGAATTCATCTTTTTCCCTTCTTTAGAAAGAGTTCGCACCCTAACAGTTAGACACAGTGCGAACTTCTCGCAACCTGGCTTAAGGCAGCCTGTGAGAATCATGCATTCTCGCAGGAAAATGTATTGGTACCCTGCGAACCTTCCTCAAAAATGTGATTTCTGGAAAGAGATGAAGGTAACTTTTCTCTGGAGAAAGTTCTAATGAAGAGCCTGAGTACACCATCATCAATACATCATCATGACAACCAAAATCATGGGTAACAAGAGTAGAACTATTCTTCATCATCTCAAAATACCAAATTACATTACAACATGGGCTTACAAAAAACCAATTTAATAGACTCTTTTATATTCCACTAGTCAAGCGAAGAAAATGACTTCACCATTAAAATCCTTGCCAAATTATGAGAAATTTGAGTATAAAGTTGACTAAATTCCGAACTGGCTCAATTACACCCTCTTTACACACCAAACGATGCACTATGGCGCTCATTAATGGAAATTTGGACTAATACTTTTACAAATGAACTTTGATCATAAAATAGACCTCAAATTCATACTCACGAAAAATAATGAAAAATGAGTATAAAGTTTCCTAGGTGCAGTCATTATACCTCATGGAACACATATCGAGACACACCATACTTGGCCTTTTCTCAGCTTGCAAATCTATGAATCCGTACAATACCTCATCCTTGGGATCTATTCCATCTCAGGATCCATGCCCTTGGTCTATGTGTAGACATGGGAATTCACGCCCATTAAATAGGGCACAAGCTTAACTCCCCGTTCACACTTTGTTGTTAACATTTAAATATTAGTTCGGCAGGATTTGTAACAAACCCGCACCTTTGGTGCATTGGTTAAGTCTATTGGTATATATATAGCAAGTCAGGGGTTTGAGCCCCATCGACCGTTGGTTTTCAAATTGTATATTGGATGGTTGGTGTGATATATGGCATATAGTTTTAATGCCCCCACAACTTTGGTATATGTGGATATATATATGCGTCGGCCCCCCATGTGGATCTCGGAAATGATTACATTGGATTCTAACAAAAACATGGGTCAAGGGCTTAGGACCTTGACCCCTTTTGTTGCCACTTAACCTTTAATAAAGGTTAAATACAAACTATACCACATATATGTTAAGACTCATGTGATGGCATGATGGTAAATGCCTTGGGTAAGGTCTTGGGTGGTCACGGGTTCAATCCTCCGCACTCCCATATAATTTTACATAAAATTAACCATTAGTCGCCAATGGGAGGTCGCCACATGGCAACCTCTCATTGGTCTATCCATGCCACATGTCAACAAATGATTAATCTACTTGTATGTATGAATGCCAACACACCTGCCCAGTCAGCGTATGGTCATGCCAAATGGAACCTTGGGGTATGGCCATGTCATAATCATATAGTTGTACGGTCATGCCATGTGTCACTCTTGTAGTGGTGACATGTGTTACCTTCACCCCTTTGACTTTGACTTTTGACCTAGTTGACTTGAACTTTGACCGGCCATATATTTTGCATATGAACTCTGTTGGAGGTGATTTTTGCATCATTGGAAAGATATTTCCGAGATCTACGCATTGATGGAATTTTTAAGATCAATTGGGATGATTTATTTTTGAGATTTTATGGATCCTCCTGGACCTCTGTGAGCATTCTGGATCCTCCTAGACCTCTGTGAGTGTTCTTGGATCCTTCTGGATCACACCTTCCCACTAAAGAACTTTTGGACCTCCAAAAGTTTAGATATTCAATAAATTAGTGATGATAAATCTAACTCACTCTTCCATCTTACTGAAATGATTTTATCCAGTAACTTAGTGATGAAGCTTCTTCACTCTTCCATCTTGATGAATATTCTGGAACTTAGTCTTAATCTTAGATCTTATATCTTAGGTATTAGGTCAGTGTACTTTTGCATGCTTATGAAATATGGCTCTAACTCCGGCCTCTAGAATTTTCACTAATACAGAATATAGCTCTAGTTCTAGCTAATAGATTCCCTGATAACAAAAGTTATGTTCACTGAATCTCTGCAATATCTGAATCTTGTTTTCAACATCCACTCCCATATCCTCATCTATTGAATATAGTATATCTCATCCAATATGAAACCAATTAGAATGTTGATCTATGCCTTTCCCTTTTGGACTCATTGTTCCTGTACTGTTGATGTATATGGAGGATTCTCTAAATGAATTCCCAATCCATTACTCTCCTTTCTTGAAAAACAAATCGATTTGTACTGTAACCATCTATACATGACTTGCTTTTGTTCAAGGTATACATACACAAGAACATGATATAGCGATTTGAAGATGCTTATATCATGCATCTATATGCCTCTTAAAAGAGGATTATTTCTCCTTTACTAACTCTAGAAAGTTTTGCATTACTTCGATTCTCTTTCTGCTTCTGATCTACACGTTCCAACTGCCTGCATCCTTCTATTCCTTCACCTTTTGTTCTTCATAATTAAGAATGTTAACTTAGACAATTCAATCCATATGTAGCCCTTTAGTCGATGACAAGAAAATACAATTTCCTATATTGTTGTCAAAAGGCTTAGAAATCTTATATAAGATCCCTCTCACTCTATAACAAAGTGGCTATATAGAAACATTTTTTGCAAGATTCCTCTCACTTCTAACAATATGTAAGGTGGCTATCTAGAAATCCATTTAACAATATTCCTCTCACTCTTAACATCATATAGGGTGGCAATATAGAAACTCTCTTACAAAATTCCTCTCACTCCTATCAACATATAAGGTGGCAATATAGAAACTCTCTTACAAAATTCATGTCACTCCTCTCACTCTCATGAGTTACAATGAGTGGCTTACAATCCTTCTAATATACTTTATGAGATATCTACATATTCATATTACATTTACAAATATATATATTTACAATGAAATCTTCACTAATTGATGATTTATTCATGGACTCATCCTCCCTTTAGTACTGAAAGGAGTTTCACAACTTCCTATCTCTGACAATTCCTCTGATGTCGATGTTGAATTTGACATTGAATCTAATGCTCAATCCAAGAAACCATTATACCAAACTATAGGTCTTCCCAGTAACCTATATAACCTCTCCTTACGAATACCAAGCACTATTGTTTTGTTTGCAGTAGCTTCTCTAAAATACAAAAGTACCTGGACATTCTAGAATGCAACTGCATAGCCTTCATCTTCAAACGTCACAACTAAGAGTAGGTTTACCTTCAAATATGGAACATATAATATATGTTCTATTCCCAGAAATCCCCCCGAATCAAGCTAGAATCTTACATATCCATACCCTTTTATTGCCTGTCTGGTATTAGTTCCAAATCCCACATAGAAATCTGTGTCAAACTCTGAGAAAGTAAAAAATACTAATCTCATCCCAGTCATGTGGCGAGATGAGCCATTGTCCATGAAGCATTCCTTGATGTCTTCATACATTACTTTTCCAAGACCAACCATTAAGAAGTATTCTTTCTCAAATATTTTAGTAAGACCATTAAATTCATCTGGATTTGATGCTTTTCTTCTTGCAAGTGCCATTATATATTTTTGGTTCTACTTCAGACATAAGTGCGGGTAAAGTGTCTAGCACTTCTCAATCTGATGTCCACTCTTACCACAATAAGAGCAGAGTGTGTTGTTCCCATCTTGGAACCATTATCCCTTTTTATCATTCCCCCTTTTCCTTTAATTTGAGAAATGATCTTTACCTTTAGCCTTCTTCATGGAGGGATTCTCTTACACAGCCTGTCTTCTTATACATTTCTCCACATCATGGTTACTAGTTCCTTAGGAAGCACATGGATACATAAACCATTTACCAGTCTTATCAGTGGAAAATGCTTTCGTTTCCCCTTTAGCATGCACATATTTCTCTAGAGATGTCTTACACATGTTACCTTTCTCTGGATTGAAAGGTAAGACTAACTTCTTATGAAGGAAATCTTCATCTAAAGTTATCCTTGCTTCAACTCTCCTCGATCATTCTCCATCTTGACGGGAAAAATAATAATATGAGGAGTCATCTCTCTCGGTCATGCCTTTTGAAAGAGGTAGTCCTTTTTGCATCGAAGACTTTACATTCTCATCCTGCCAATCTCCATGGATTGATGCCGATGGTGCCAATACTTGATTTTTGATCTGCAACTTTCTTTCTAATTCATGAAAAATACCCTTATGGAATTCCTTATGACATATCAGTTGATATTGCAACCTCTTCTTATTTTCCTCAAGAGCTTGCAACTGCATCCTTAACTCAGAATATTGCTTCTGGATCTGTCGATTAATACTCTTCTATAGCCTCAACTTCATGAGAGATTTTCTCATCATGTCCTCTTGATAAGAGCCTTCAAAATCTTCACCAATTGAACTCTTGGATCTCATCACATCAACAACTTGCAAATACATGTCAAAACTAGCTCTGATACCACTTGATTCGAAAATCCTTAGATACCACTTATTCCTTTAAAAATATACATATAACATCTAACTTGGTTCAAAATTAATTATTGATCATATTAAGGTGATCAGAAAAAATGATGTTGTGCTTCTTATAAAAAAACTCATAAACTGACGATTAATTTACAAATTTATGAGATGACACATTAGAAAATAAAAGAACTCAAATTACATATATGGATGACATATATTACTTCATCTTCATGTCCTCTTTAGATAGTATAATTGTTCTTCATCATCTCCAAATATCAAATTACATTACGACATGGGCTTACAAAAAGCCAATTCAATAGACTCTTTTACATTCCACTACTCAAGCCAAGAAAATGAGTTCACCATTAAAATCCTTGCAAAATTATGAGAAATTTGAGTATAAAGTCGACCAAATTCTGAACTGGTTCAATTACATCCTCTTTATAAGCCAAACGATGCACTAAGGCACTCATTAATGGAAATATGGACTAAGACTTTTACAAATGACCTATGATCATAAAACATACCTCAAATTCACACTCCTTGTGAAAAATCGTGAAAAATGAGTGTAAAGTTGCCTATGTGTAGTCATTACACCTCATGGCATGCATATAGAGATACACCATACTTGGGATTTTCTTAGCATGCAAATCTATGCATTTGTACAATACCTCCTCCTCGAGATCTATGCCCTGAGTTTGTGTGTAGACATGGGAATTTGTGCCCATTAAATAGGGCACAAGCTTAACTCCCTCTCTGCATTTCGTGGTTAGCATTTAAATATTAGTTAGGCGGGATTTGTAACAAACCTGCACCTTTGTTGCATTGGTTAAGTTTGTTGGTATATATATAGCAAGTCAGGGGCTCGAGCCCCACTGACCATCGATTTTCATGTTGTATATTCGGTGGTTGGTGTAATATATGGCATATAGTTTTAATGCCCCCACAACTTTGGTATATGTGGATATATATATGTGTCACCCCCCACACGAATCTTGGACACGGTTACATTGGATTCTAAAACAACCATGGGTCAAGGGCTTAGGCCCTCAACCCCTTTTGTTTCCACTTGAACCTTTAACAAAGGTCCATACCACATATATGTTAAGACTCATGTGATCGCACAATGGTAAAGGCCTTGGGTAAGGTATTGGGAGGTCACGAGTTCGATCCTCCAAACTCCCATATAATTTTACATAACCTTAACCATTAGTGGCCAATGGAAGGTCGCCACATGGCATCCTCTCATTGGTCTATCCATACCATGTATCAACAAATGATTATTCCACCTGTATGTATGAATGCCAACACACTTTCCCAGTCAGCGTACGGTCATGCCAACACACCTGTCTAGTTAGCATATGGTCATGCTCGCAAGAGTTGAGCACCATGGTTAGTGCTGCAACCGAAGGTCGACAACTCGATTGGTGTTTCCCTTCTAGTACATGTGTTCAAGTGGAATTGTTGCGGGTATGTGGACCACTTCTAGTGGCAGTCATTCTGTAAATTCCCTTGTGTCTACATGAATTGCAAAGGATTGTGATCAATGTGGATGATCGTTTCCTTTCTCGGAATGTAATGCTTCCACTGTCAGCATGCCTCCATAATGGAGTACATTTCCTTGTCATAGATGGGATACCTATGAACAACATAAGAGAGTGTTTCACTATGATAGGAAATTGGATGTCCCTTTTGAGTGAGGAAGGAACCTATAACATAGTCTAAGGCATCTGTCTCAATCTCAAATGACTGTTGTAAATATGACAATGTGAGGACTAGTGTAGAACAAAGGCAATGTTTCATATCCTATAATGCTTTCTATTATGATTTAGACCATGCAAACTTGGATTTATCTCTCCCCTTGGTCACTTGACTTAAGGGCCAAGCTATATGAGAGAACCCCAACATGAATATGTGGTAGAAATTAGTGATGCCCAAAAAGTTGGAGAGATCTCTCAGAGTTTTCAAGGATTGCCAATCGTGAATGAATTGGATCTTGGCTGGGTCCACAGGCACACCATGTTCATCCATGATGTATCTTAAGTATTTGATTCCTTGCATGTTGAATGAGCGTTTCTCTAGGTTGGTGTATAAATTGTGTTTTCATAGGGTGCTCATGATATGTTGAATGTGCTACAAGTGCTCTACCTAGGTTTGGATAAGGATGATGATGTCATCCAAATAGACCATAATGAAAGAGTTTGTGAATGGACACAAGATATCTTTCATCATCCTCATGAAGGTCAACTAATCATTATTCAAGTATTCCAAATTCTCTTGAAACATCCATCAATGCGTAGAGCTCGATGATAACTTTCCAATGGTGCAAAAATCACCTCAAATGGAGTTCGTATGCAAAAGTTATGAACGGTCAAAGTTCCAGTCAAATTAGATCAAAGGTCAAAGTCAACATAGGCAAAATGGTGACATGTGTCACCAATGCAAGGGTGACACATGGCATATGATTATACAGGTGATGTGGCATATTGGTTGGCAACTGACTGGGCAAGTCATACACGCTAGATGGATAAATCACATGTTGACACGTGGCAAGGGATAGCTAATGAGAGGTCACCACGTGGCGACCTTCCATTGGCCAATATTAGTTATAATATATCAAAATATTATGGGAGTTGACGGGGGTCGAACCCACGACCTCCCAAATCCTTATACAAGCATCCATTACCAATGTGCCATACATTTAGTTCTTACCATGATATGTTTTCAAAATTTATTTGAATTATTGTAAAGCTTAGTTTTGGGGGGGAAAAGGGATCAAGGGCTATCCCTAGCCCCTGGTATATATGTTAATACATGCGACCAATACCATAAGCGCACAGGGCTAACGAACTACAAACCAATGCAACCATATAATATATGGTTACAACCATCTATTAAATGACCAAGAATTATGCCAATAAAAATGACGGAATATATGGCGGTCGGTGGGGCTCGAACCCCCGACTTGCCATATATAACCACAACATTTTAACCAACAAACCACACATACAATTTGTTAAAAAAAACCACCTATTTTATATTTAATGCCTGCCCCAAAATTTAGATAGTAAGTTAGGGCCCGTACCCTATTTAATGGGAACGCAGGCCGAGGTAGGGGGCATTAATTTGTGCAGAGAATTGTCTTGAAGTGTGTGCCTAAGGTTACATAGACTTTAAGGTACACCATAGAGTGTGTCGAGAGGACCCTTAACAAAATTTTGAGAACTTTATACTCATTTTGCATGATTTTTCACAAGGAATCCAACGGTGCACTCTGTTTCTGCATTTGAGCAACATGTAAAAAGGTCATTGTAAAATACAAGCATTTGAGCATTATTAAAGAAGGTCTCTATTGGAAGCAGACCCAGAGAGGTAGCCCAAATTGGGTGAACTCCATTATCCAACTTGTGTATGTGATTTCATTATTGTTGTTCATTTCAAGCTCAGTTATTTGCAATATATTTATCATTAAAGTGTGAATGGTTAGATAAGTTTTCACATGTAAATTGTAAACAATCAAGCGATCATTATTATTTTGAAGATCAAGTAGATGTTTATGTGTACTTAAAATAATATGCATCTAAGGATTTTTTGGATCAAGTTGGTATCAGAGCATGTTAGAAAAGTGTTTGCAAGTGAATGCTTACAAGAGCTAAACTCAAACTTGGTAAAGGAAAACTTGCAAGTTATAAGTCTAAAATTGAAATATTTCGAACACATAAGTTGGCTTCTGAAAAAGGAGAAGAAGGAGATCAACCCATGAACCATGAAGAGATCATGGCTACACTTTAATGATTAAGGGAGATAGTAAAGAATAAATAGCATCTTTTCAAGGATGGGTATGGATATATTGTCAGAGCTCATCATATCAAAACTAATGTTTCTTTAGTGAGCACAGGGAAAATGAAGAGACTTGTGAGTGCAAGTAAATATTTAGTTCTCATGATAGTGAAACAGAAAGAATAAGATATAACCGATTCTTTAATAGGTTGTGATCGAGATCATAAACATGAGATGGTCAACATTATATCTAATTATGATGAGTTTCTTTACGAACCTACAGGGTTGCCTCCTAAAAGGAAGTTTGAACATGAAATATATTTGCAGCAGGATGCTCCTCTTCCAAACATTGGAATGTATAGGTCATAAGTAATTGAGAATGTAGAAATAAAGAAGCAAGTTCAAGAGTTGCTCGATAAAGGAATCATCAGACCAAGCTCCTCTTCATGAGTTTCTCCTATTGTATTAGTTCTGAATAAAGATGGCACGTGGAGGATGTGTATTGATTTTTGATCCTTGAACAAGATTACGGTAAAGAACCGTTATCCTCTTCCCAAAATTGATGATTTATTAGATTAGTTAAAGAATGATGTATATTTCACTAAGTTGGATTTGAGAAGTGGTTACCATCAGATCAGAATTGCAGAAGGTGACATATGGAAAAATACTTTCAAGACCAAGCAAGGCTTGTTTGAATGGTTGGTTATGCCATTTGGGTTATGTAATGCACCAACATCATTTATGAGAGTCATGAATAATGTGTTTATACCCTACATAGATGATTTTTTTTATTGTCCGTTTAGACGATATATTGATCTTTAGTCGAAGATGGGAAGATCATATAAAGAACATCAAGACAGTCATAGAACTCTTGAAGAAAGATAAGCTATATATCAAGTTATCTAAATGTGAATTTGGAAAAAATTCTCTAGTATATTTGGGATGCATTGTAGGGAATGGTCAACTAAAGATAGATCCCGCAAAAGTAGCAGTCATTTTAAAATGTCCCAAGCCAACTACTTCCTAGGAGCTTCTTAGGAGCGATACATTACTAGAGGAATTTCATTGCTAATTTCTCATACATAGAAACACCTCTACATGCGTTAACAAGTTTTAAACAAGTCTTTCAATGGGGAGGAAAGCGACGCAAAGCCTTCAAGACATTAAAGGAAAATATAAGCTCTGCACTAGTTTTGCCTCTGCCATATCTACAACAACCATTTGAGATTCAAACAGATGCAAGCAAATATGCCATGGGAGTAGTCTTGATGCAACAAGGTAAACCTATATGTTATCATTCTGAGACTTTCACTCAAGCTGTAATTAACTCTCCAACATATGATAAGGAATTGTATGCATTGGTACAAAGTGTAAAGAAATGGAAGCATTACTTAATGGGAAAGGAAACAATAGTTCATACCGATCATCACCCATTACAGTATTTTCAGTCACAGACCAAGCTACAACAATCATGACACTTCAGGTGGATCGGTTTTCTACAACAATTTCATTTGGTAACCAAGTATAAGAAAGGTATTCATAGCAAGATTGCAGATATGTTGTCAAGACCAATAATTAGTGCATCCACAATACTCAAGTATAATCCTTTAGCTCATGAAAGCTATGCATTCTTAGAATGATGATTTTAAAGAGGTATATGATGCATTAATCTAACTTGTGGAAATCATCAGTCATATTATTATATGCATGAAAATTTGTTATATCATCTTGGAAAACTATGTATACCAAGAGATGAAAGAGTGAATGTAATTAGAGAAGCTCTTACATCTCTCATCTATGGTCATTTTGGGGTTGGTAATATAGTTGCACAATTACAAAGGTATTGTTATTGGCCTCGAATGAATGAAATAATTTCCAAATATATCAAAGGGTGTGTTATGTGTGCCATGAGTGATCCTAGCAACACAAATTTGGGGTTATATACACCACTTCCAATACCTTATCAACCATGGGAAAGTGTCTCCATGGACTTTGTAGGGGGTTTGTCAATGTCCAGGACATGTCATGATTATCTATATGTTGTTGTGGATAGACTCAACAAGATGTGTATTTTGATGCCATGCAAGAAACATGTCATAGTTGAACAAACAACACAAATGTTTTTTGCTAATGTATGGGCTCATTTTGGACTTCTTACATCTATTATATCAGATCGAGACTCTCATCTTTTGGGAAAGTTTTGGTCTCATTTATGGGAGCTAATGGACACTAAGTTGAAGAAGAGAACAAATTTTCATCTGCAGACATATGGAAAAACAAAGGTGGTAAACAAAACAATGGTACATCTACTTAGAGGATAATGTAGTAAGAATCCTAAGTTATGGGATGAATAGTTTCCTTATGTACACCATGCCTACAATATTGCAATACATTCGTCTACTCATAAAACTCCTTTTGAAGTATGTTTGGGGTACTTGCCTAAATCACCTATAGAACTTGTTTTTGGAGAAGTAGGTAAAGAAGATGGACATGATGATACAGATAAAGCTAAAAGGTTCATTCAAAAGATTCAACGTGTACATCAAGAAGTACATGAATAATTGGAGAAGAGACAAGATAAGTATAAGGCAAGGCATGATAAACATCGGCTTGAACATCAGTTTGAAGTCAATGATCAAGTATGGTTACATATAAGAAAGGATAGAATGAAAGGTGAAGGTAAAAATATAAGACCAATCTGGTATGGTCCATTCAAGATCTTGGAAAAAATTGGTACCAATGCCTTTCATTTAGATCTACCAGCCTACATACAAATATATTCAATGGTGAATGTTGAGAATTTGAAGCCTTATGAGCCTCCTATGATTATGGATGAAGATGAAAGTATTCAGGTTTTAACAATTGATGATTTTTCACTAGAATATTTGGATGAGCTACAGGAAGATGTTATTCTTGACAGAAGAATCAAGACTTCACAACGAGGTGATGTGGAATATCTTCGAGTAAAAGGGTAAACCAAGTAAGGAAAAATGGATGGAGATCATAAGGGTGAGGGAACTCTATCCTAACCTAGTTTTTGAGTAATTAAAATTTTTTAGTGGTCCAAAAGGCTTACAATAGGGATGAATGATCCAGAAGGATCCAAGAATTCTCACAGAGGTCCAGAAGGATCCAGAATGTCCACAGAGGTCCAGAATGGTTCATAAATGCTCAAAATTCAAGTATTCGAAATCCTCTCGAAAACAACATCAATTCGTAGATATTGTCGATATCTTTCCAACGGTGTAAAAATCACCTCAAACAAAGTTCGTATGCAAAAGTTATGAGCGATCAAAGTTCCAGTCAAATTAGGTCAAAGGTCAAAGTCAACATTGGAAAAAGGGTGACACGTGTCACAACTGTAAGGTTGACATGTGGCACATGACTGTACATGTGACGTGGCATATTGGTTGGCAGCTGACTGGGAAATTCATACACTCTAGATGGACAAATCACATGTTGACATGTGGTAAGGTATAGTCAATGAGAGGCTGCCATGTGGTGATCTCCCATTGGCCAATATTGGTTATGGTATATAAAATTTTTATGAGAGAAGATGGGGTTGGAACCCGCAGCCTCCCAAAGCCTTATACAAGCCTTCACTACCAACGCACCATGCATTTATTTCTTACCATGATATGTTTTAAAATTTATTTGAATTAATGTAAAGCTTCATTTTTGGGGGGGAAAGGGGTCGAGGGTTAGCCCCATCCCTTGGTATATATGTTAATACATGCGATCAATACCATAAGCGTGTGGGGATAAAGAAATACAAACCAATGCAACTATATTTAATATATGGTTACAACCATATATTAAACAACCAATGATTATGCCAATAAAAATGATGAAATATATGGTGGTTGGTGGGGCCTGAACCCTCGACTTGCCATTTATAACCACAACGTTTTAACCAACAAACCACCTATTTTATATTTAATGCTTGCCCCAAAATCTAGACAGTTAGTTAGGGCCCGCGCCCTATTTAATGGGCACATGAACCAAGGTAGAAGCATTAATTTTATGCAAACAATTGTCTCGAAGTGCGTGCCTAAGGGTACATAGATTTTGAGGTACACCGTAAAGCATGTCGATAGGTCCCTTAACGTAATTTCAAGAACTTATACTCATTTTGCAAAAAAATTCACAAGGAATCCAACGATGCACTCTGTTTATGCATTTGAGCAACATGTAAAAAGGTCATTGTAAAACACAAGCATTTGAGCAACATGTAAAAAGGTCATTGTAAAACACAAGCATTTGAGCATTAATAGAGAAGGTCTCTATCGGAAGTGGACCCGGAGAGGTATCCCAAATCGGGTGAACTCCATTATCCAACTTGTGTATGTGATTTCATTATTGTTGTTCATTTCAAGATCAATTATTTGCAATACATTTATAATTAAAATGTGGATGATTAAATAAGTTTTTCACATGTAACTTGTAAACAATCAAGCGATCATTATTATTTCAAAGATCAAGTAGATGTTTATGTGTATTTAAAATAATCATCATCTAAGTATTTTTTGGATCACTTGAGGTTGTCCTTCCTTGCTCTATCCTTTGTTCTGTGAGTTAGGGCCACCTTTGCCATGATTTTTTTGTTGCATATTTGCAGACTTGAAGTCCTTCTTATTTCACCGCTTAAATTTCTGTTTGATTTTGATAGCATATCGATAAGAAAAATCCATTGAGGATATTTCTAAGAAATCCATATCTATTTGGATTTACCTATGTAGGATACTATGGTACTTCATAACTTGGTGTCACTTGGAGTCTTTGATACCCAACTTTGAGCATAAGGTATAGAAGATGTTAATGTACTTTGACACTATCTGGTCTCTTTCCTAACACATAGTTATCCATCTTGTGTATTGGTCATCATAGTATCCAACAGGGTAGAAATCCTCCTTAAGGGCATCACCAAAGGCCACCCAAGTGGGTCTTGTCCCAAATACCATAGGCTCATCTTCATTATGTCTCGCACAGTAACATTCCCACCAATCTTTAACATGGGGGAGGGATTTAAGGAGAGAAAAGGTGATATTTTCAGTGTCAATTTTTTTTTTTTAATAGAGTAATACCCTTCTAACAGATTCAACCATTTATCTAAGGCATATTCATCTATCTATTGCACCTTCGAAATGGATTCTTGTTGAAGGTGCCTTTCCTACTATTGGTAGGCATCAAAGGATTTGGGCAAAATTGTCCATCATCTCGTTTCGTTGTCACGTGAGGTCTTCCTTAAGAGACATTTTAAAAGGATATCTTGCTTCATCATATCTCTTTTCTTCCACCATAGGAGGTTAGTTGGGCTAGCAAGAGCAATCATCCCCAAGTGAAACTAGCTCAAAACCTAACTCTCTATGCCCTAACCTCATCAGGGACATGCATTAAGAAAAAACAAGGAGTAGACTGTTCTGATACCACTGATTCATATTTTATTGAGAAAAAAATGAGATACAAGCAAAACTATAGTAGAGAACACATAAACACAGTGAAACCCAACTTATATTAATGAATAAAATAATAGAATATTGTAGGACACAAACTGGCTAAGATGGCGGTAGCATATCTCTGAAGAGAAAGAGATATCGACTATGATCATTGGAAAAAAAATGATTACAAAGAGGACGAAAAGGGCCTTTTATCATGAATCTTAAAAGAGAAAGAGGAAAAAACCCTAAACATCAAAACCCTAACCCTAGAAGATGAAATTTCAAAATTATTGCGGGCCCCGAGGTGGTTAGTTGATACGCCAACTTCTTGAGGGCACAAATTTTTCATATGATCTCCATTTGGGGTGCACGATACCTCATTGGAACGAACTATCCAAGGACTAAAATTTTTGGGTGGGGACAAGGTACGCCATAGCAACACCTAACCCCCCGAATGTCCAAAAAATTCCATTTAGGGCCTCAAAATGACCCCAGAAGTTTGGGACTTTAAAAACCATAGAAAATATGCCAAGAAGATAGATAATCATTGAGTTAGTGGAAGAGGTAGGCAACCACCAATATCCATCTAGATCATTGATACAAAGTGGGAGCACTATGTATCTATATGCATATATAATCAGTTCCCCTATTAGTTTAGAAGAGCTAGCCACTTGTCACCCTTGTCACTTTCATGACCTACTTGCCACATATCCACCACCCATGGCTATTGTCCTTGCTCCTTGGATAATATTATTGATCCTTACAAATTGTCTCATCACAGTCCTCCACTTTGGTGGGACACCTAAGAATTCCTCTATGCACCAATCCTCCATGGTGTTCACAATCACCTACTAAATTCCCTTCATCAATGTCTCTAGTTTTCGCCAAAGCATTTCCATCATTGTCATAGGATCCTACTTTTGTCTCTCCTACTGTGTGACTGGCCCTAAGTCCAACTTCCTCCTTTTCATGTCACTAGTTCTTTTCTAGTGGTGGTGGTCTCTTACCACTAATATTTTTTCAATCATCCACTTAATAGTTAGTATATTTGTGTATAAAAAACCAAAAAACATTAAAAATTCAAGAAATTTAAAAACAATTCTTACCGATGTCACCCCAAGTGGCACCTGGTGGAAGAGGAAGGTTGGGATCATTAATTTAATCCATCCCCTCATAGGTATAGTCCTATAAAACCATTTTATGTTACTTCCATCCGTCAAAGAATACTTGGTTGAATACTTGATTGACCTCTCCTCCATTAACACATACCATCATCTAACACCATTTCACAATGAAATAATGTTGTGGGCCTACTCCTCTCATTTCCCTATGTGTGCGAATTGCTGGAACATGCTCAAAGAAAAAAAGACTAATTAAAACTGCCATAAGTGAAGTCTCCATGTCCCTTCCTCTTCTATTTCCCTAGTTGAAATTGTGGATTGCAAAGTAACCCTTATGCCCAATCAAATAAGGTTTCAAGTAAGCCTTGCACAACTATACATAGTGATGCAGTCCACTAGTTCCAAATACACACAAAATTAAACATATACAAAAGAAAATAAGGGACGCCAAGAGATTTTACTTAAGAACACCGCCCCCCCCAAAAGGGGAAATATTATTATTAAATTGTTATTCCCGTGTGTTACCCTCTAGTGTACAAATGGGCCCTTTTACAATGAAAGGTGACCATAACAACTATTACATAATTAGATGGTTAGTTCAAACCATCTCCATAACTATTGTTCCCAAGTTTGTACCTAAGGATTCAAAGTATAATGTCAAGGCATCCAAAAAATAAAGAGAGTTTTAAGATGTGGAAAGAAAGTTAACTCTTCAAGTAAAGAAGCTAATGTTGATTTCTAAGTTGTCTTTGCCTAGCTTCCCAACATTCTTGAACGCTAATGTCCTGTTCAATCGCTACCCATGAACGTTTAAGTTCAACCAGGGTGTTAGCGGTTGATAAAATGGTATTAAATAAGTTTAAAGCGATGCTAATTTGATCTGTGAGATCGGGTTCTATATTAGGCTGTCTTGCAACACGTACAGTCATGGAGGAAAGAAAATCAAAGAGCTGTTGTTTTTATGTTTTCTTTTTCTTGTTTTCAATTATATTAGAAAAATTCCTGAAATTGAATTAAAAGTATAACAATTCAGAGGCCGTTTCTTGTATTTGAGTTAAATTTGGAAAATAATGAATGTGATGAAAGAAAAACATAAAGCTGTCAACAAAGTGGGGTGTCAATCATAGAAGAATCTCACTCTAATACAGAAGAAGAAAAATGGATGTAAAACCTTTAATGAAGCGTAAAGTATGGTAACCTAACAAATTCACAGGTCTTGTATTTGCTAATAGAAAATACAGAGGAAGATCTGTAAACAATCAAACAATCAAATAAATATATAACCACAGTAGATGTTGCACTAAGTTTTGATCATGCATTCATCAAAGACATATAAATGAAAAATTCTAGAGTATGAAAGAACAAAAGAACACATAACTCAAGAGTGACGAAATCTGTAATCTCTGGTCTGCATTTGTCTTAATTCTCAAAAGGAGGGATTTCTCTTATTACAATCGGCCAGGAAAAAGCCCCCTTTAAGTCTTTTGAAATTATATTTATACAAAAGTCACCAACCCTAGACGGTTGGTGTTTTTCTAACTCCTAGGTGCTAACGGTTACATAATACAAACTTGAATCATTTCACTTGGTTACTTTTTATCTCTCTGTCATTCTGACAAAATGAGCATATATATGTTACTTCATTATTTCTTTGAAGTATTTCCTTCACTTGGTCCGAGACACTCCATCCACCTGCTTAGATATTGTACCAAAATTCTGGAAGGCTCTGTCATATCTTTTGCTTCAAACAAATACAACTTCCTCTGAATTTCGACAACCTGTCCTCAAACCTTCTATCTTCATAATTTACTGATTATAATTGTAAATTCAGCTTCACCAGCCATCTATCCATTTGGGTAACGTCAACTTGTTTCAACTACGAAATTTCAATCTGAGTTTCATTCAAGCTATCTTTTATGTTCAGTTGATATCTTATAACATTGATTTTTCCTAGTAATCTAGGACAATCGCCCTTTCCAATGCCTAGTGATTCTTTATCTATCAATTCAAAGGTCTCTTCACAATCCTCCTTGATTTCTTTGGCCATTTTCTTGCTTTCGGCTATATTGGCCTCCCATACCTTTAGCATAATATCACCCCTGATTTTCTCTGCGACAGATAACCCAGGAGTTACTGATACCTCATCTTTAACCGAAAATATGACTGCCTTTTGAAAAGTGGCCCAGGTTGCTATAGCCTCTTTTTATTTGAAAGAAATGTTCTCTAATGACTGATTTATTTCCTGAAAATAGTTTTGAATGATATCTACTTTAGAAAATAGGCTTTGTTGCTCTGATTCTAGCTTCTGTTGCACTTCCAGTGTCTGGGCTTGAAATACTGTTAGATTTACCACCTGGCTTTCAGTAGAACTCAATTTAACTTGCAGTTGCCTTACTAATTCCTCTTGTTGGATGACCTACCCTTGACTTGCTTGCATCTTCTTATGTATCTCATCTAGACTAGACTCGAGCAGTTGGATTTCCTGTTTGTCAACAGCTCTAGACTGTTCAAACCATTTATTTATCTCATCTCTAATATTATTCTCTATTTTCTTTATTTGATTTTGCAACTGAGATATCATTTGATTTCTTTGCTTCAACCTTGCTTTTAGATTATCAACTAAAAACTAGTTGGCCATTGCAAAAGCTCCCAAAGAGCCTGCTACCTCTGTGGCAAAATCCTCTTCCTAGATTTTGTCTATCCACAAGTACTCTATGATTTTTCACCATTGTACATTCTTTTAGGTGCATTTCTTGTTTCACTACAAATTTTCTCTTCTTACTGAAAAAGAAGTCAAATGAAGGTACTTCTTCAATATAGATTGGGGTAAGATCACTTACGTATATAGCTTCAAGGTGGGGAGTCCCAAAACTTGACCATAAAGGAGTCAATGTTGTAATAGGGCTGCCTAACTCTGTGAATTATGTTCCTCTTGCAGTTTCGGGGATATCGATAGGAATAGTTGACGATAAAGGAAGAGTCGTTTGATTCAGGTTTAAAGGTGTCTCAGATTTAAACTCTGTTTCAGACCCTGGATGTTCTGTCTGTGAAGCTTCTGATATTTGTGGAGACACTTTGGGATTCTTTGGGTTTTCCTCTATAGTTCTTTTATTCAAAGACTTTGGTTCAAAACCTGGAGGTACACTTTCTTTTTCTGAAGGAGGGGTTATCGATTCTCCCTGTAGTATCTTGGGTAACTCGCTTCTTCTGTGCTTTTGGAAAGTGAGAAAGCTGGCCTGTAGGTCAGGGGGTAACGCCTAGACTCTATCTAATATCTCCTCATAAGCTATGATTCCTTTAAATATGTCATCACAGGGAGATTTTTCATGCTCACATGTTTTCATATTGCAATGAGCTAGATGATTTCCCACAATTTGATATGGATCATGCCTTTTGATTTCAATATCTACCAATTTAATGTCCTCCAATGCTGCGGCTTCTACCTTGGAATGGCCAAAATTTAGCAGTGAAAACCTCCCAATCTGTATAGGAAAAGATGGCCATAATTTCTTCTGAGCTGCTTTTAACTCTTTGTCGATGCCTCCTGTTATTATCTGGTATGCCACTTCTCTGTACACCAGCCTGTTTGGAAGAAATTTTGGGAGAGAATGAGGGGGAATCAAACATCTGAAGACTCCGATATAAGAGAAATTCTCTTCAAGAAACCAATCTACAACTGTTTTGAGATTTCCCATGATTTGCTCCGAAATTTGAGGGGGTGGATAACCATACAAAATTTGGTGCACGGGAATCACTACATAGTGACAGAATTCGTAAAAGAAATCTTTTACTTTTTCTTCCCAAAATTTGGAGTGATAGACATGGATGGGTTCAACGCAGGCTGGGTTCCAACTCCAATTCATCAATGGGAAAGGGGTCATATAACATATAGCGTCCATGACATACACTGACATATAAAAATACGCAGGTTGGCCTTTTAACTTTGCCATTTGGTAGTCGACAATCTCCTTGGTTAGGTTATCTGATAGAATCTTATCCCAATTGAAGGTGAAACCCTTAGCTACCTCGTGTATAATTGGCACCCATTCCGCAGGGAAATGGGTAGGGATTTTCCTCCCAAATAGTCTGCATAACATCATAGCTATATAGACTATATATTCATTTAACTATGCGGTGGCATAAACACCATGGGAATCAGCTCTAAATTTTGCTGGAACCCCCCACCATGCTTTAATTATATATGGATAGGTTTGATCCAATTCTGTGCACTCCTTTCGTTGAAATTCTTCTACGAATTCGACATTATAAATATACTTAGAAACAAGGGATAGCTTGTACATTACTTGAATGTGTTATGGCCTGAAAGAGCCGATGACAACCTTTTGATAATTTACGATGCTCCTGGTCTGCACATCGATGTTCATCAGAGCCCGATTTATCATGTCATTGTATGGCATGAGATTTGACCGTGTAGCTATTTTGTGAAGTTTAGCCTTTGTTATAAATCTGAGTTTAGTTCCAGTCTTATCAGTATTTTTGTCTTCAAAATCATCTGGGCAATTCTTGATGTCACACTCCAGGATTTCAAAAATCTACATCCATGACCTGGATGAATCTACAGTATGTGGTGTGGTATCAGACATAACATCTGAGTTCATATTTGAGCTTTCACCGACGTCATTACTTTTCTTCAGTGTTTTCCTGGGTGCCATGATGCCTGTGATAAAAAGCGAGTACCTATTACAAAAAAGAGGGCATACAATTTCTCGAATACAACCTCCTAATTTGCTGAAGGTGAGAATGAAATTTGAAATAGAAACCTTTATTCGCCTTCGGCCTGCCTTAATTAGAATGTACTCCTATGGGCAACGAAATTATTTGTCTTAATGAGGAGAGTACGATTGGAGATACGCGTCTCACACTATAAAATATCCCATTAATCCATAATAAATGCTACCAAATATCGACATTTCGAGACCGGGAGTTTTGAATGTAATATCATTGAAGAATCCCGAAAAATGAAATGCGAAAAACCATTTTATATCGTTAACTTTTGTTTTAATGTTAAGTTAATCACACTTAAGCACTTAATACTTTAGGGGCTCCATGCTTCGGGGTTTTTTGGACGTGATGAGTGATAATTCTCCGATTTCCAGAAATGCGACTAATTAACAATATATTAAGTATATTTAAACTTTAATTAATCACGATTAAAAAGGATTTCGTGAATTACACATCAAGATTTTGAACTATCGTTTGAGGTGGGATTCCCAAAAACGAAAATGCGACAAGCTTAAATTACCGTTAAAAGTTTTTTAATCATTCTGATTAACTTGATTAAATCTCTTTTAAATTAATTTTTCGTGACGTCGGTATCGGGAAATTGGGTTCATTGTAATGTCAAACTGCTAAATTGGAGAACCCCGAAATCCGAAACTTTTGTAAAGCTTTAGTGTTTTGACCCCTTTTCTAAAACAAGGGAGGCTCCATAATCTGCTAAGACGTTTAAACCGTTGGATTGGTCGGATGACTTTATTTCGATGATGATTATCCAATTGCATGCTTGTGCTCTTTTTAATTTAAATGAAAAAACAAAATTTTATTTTAGTCTAAGGTTTTTTCTAGGAGAATATAAAGTTTGTTTCAACATAGGCTCCATCTAGGGATCTCGTCTCCTTGCGGGATGAGAAGAACGTGTAGACCGTTTGCCTTTATTGGGTAAATGGAGTCATTATTGCAGCCCTGTGAAACAAATTCTAAAGGAAAGCATAAAACAAGACTTAGGATTTCATCCTTAACTTTGAAAACTCTCAAAACTAAATCATTCGGTGATCTCGAGTTAGGCTTATAATAGCTTTCCTTTCCTATAACTGACCTCGGATTTGTATAAGATAATCAAAACAAACTTAATCGTTCTATCAGGCTTTATTTGATTTTGTTTGCATCAAGGTGAAGTAACTTCAATATTTTAAGTTAGGAAGTCCCATTAGCTTAGAATGTATATCTAGCCGAAAAGAGAAATAGTTACCAGAGCATCTTGTAATTCATGTATAACAACTTATCAAATATGTAGACATTGATTCACTGCCAGAGAGCCTGTTCAGTACCTTGGTGAAGTTATCAAATTTCCCTTATTGAATTTCCTTTCACCACTTCAATTAATAATTTAGCATTTAAATGCTGAGATGAGGGCAATCATTTAATGAATTTCCTTTCATCATCTCTTTTGGACAAGATGGGGGCAATCATTTTATGAATTTCCTTTCACCATTTGTCTTGTTTCAAAACATGAAGTGGGGGCAATCAACTGGCATGAAATATACCTAGGATAATATCTATTTATAATTTAACAACAGAGGTATGTTAACTCGATTTAATTGCTCTGAACTAATCCTCTTCTGACCTTCAAGCATCTATGCTTTCAGGGAAGTTCTCAAGAGGAAATATTATTATCTTTTTCAGGGACTTTCCTTGAGCAAAACTGATCAATTTAATCTTGTTAGAATGACAAAGAGAGTTAAGATTAACCTATACATACTTCCGGTTTGGCTAAAGTTCAGAGGAACTATAAAACTTTTTACCTATTCTCATTTGGAAGATTAGCTTATGAGTTTCCAGAGTTAAGGTGAAATTTTCACTTTTATGAAGCTTATGGGAAGTTATCAAGGATCAGGTGAAGATAAAATTTGATCATAGACAGAGGCAAAGCAAGGGGTTTCAGATGTTCTGTTGTAGATACAATTACTCTTAACAAGCTTCTTACTCAACTCTTGAAACTTTTCCTTAAAATTATTTTTATTGCTTATATTTTTTTTGGTTCAAAGAAAATCTTTTGAAATTAAAAGTTGCTTTTCCTTTCTATGATTAAAATTTTAGTGATAATATTAGTAATCATGAGGTTACTGTCTTACTTCATTTACATCTCGTGGGACATTTTAACCTGAGTTTCTAAGACAAAAATTCATGCCTTAGCATTTTTTAATACTTCCAGCCAAACCGACTGTTATTTTATTACCTTTTTTTCGGGAGACATTTAACGTGAGTATCCATGCATGCCACCTTTTTTATGTTTCTAGTCTCTTGGCTTATCAACAAGTTTCCTGCAATAAGATAATCATGATAGCTGTCAAGAACTCTAGTAGATTGTAAACCTTCTTATTGCAATTTTTGACCTATTTTGTATATATATTTTTTATTTTTTGTTTTAAGCCGACCTTTTATATTTACAGTAAAAGATAAAAGACTTACCAAAAGGAAAGTAACTGTAAATAGAAAAAAACAAGAAAACAAACCAGTATGTACAATGACAGTTTAGAAACATATTACTGCATGAAGTGCTTGAGGTACCACCCTTTTATAGGGGCGTTAAGAATCTTTCCGTCGAGATTTTCTAATAAAAACGCATTCTTTCCCTCGGAGGCTGCAATTTTGTACGGTCCACACTAGATCTGATCAAACTTACCATTTTTCCTGGCATCCTCTTTTCTGGCTTCCCATTTTAGAACCAAATCACCAGGTAGAAGTTCTCTATCTTTATCTTTCCAGTCAAATAAGGATTTCATATTATCTTGATACTTCTGTAGTTTTTCATCTACTTCAGCCCTATTTTGATGAACTTCAATTAGTTGATTTATCCTCCAGGTGATGTCATTTGGCTCTTCGTTTGAGTCTTGCCAGAGTTTCATTACCGACAGTGCTAGATTTATTAGTAAAATGACGTCGGTACCATATACCATCTAAAATGGAGACATTCCGATTGACCATTTTGTGCCCATCTTGTTAGCCCATAAAGCATATTTTGAATGCACATGCCATGCTTTCTTATTTTCGATCAATACTTTCTTAATTATAGTGATCAGGCTTTTATTAGATGACCTAGCTAATCCATTACCCTGTGGATAGTAGGCTGTGGAGTGTCCTAGCATAATATTATATTTTTGGCAAAATCTTATCATGGACATGGAATTGAAGGCCTGAGAATTATCAATAACTATTTTTCGAGGACAACCAAATCTTGATAGAATATTCTCCTCCAAAAAACTGATCACTACTGCGTCAGTTGCATTTCACGTAGGAATAAATTCCACCCATTTAGTGAAATAGTCTATAGCGGTCAGAATCCATTTGTGTTGAGAACTCGAGTGTGGGTGGATTTCTCCAATAAAATCAAGACCCCATTGTTGAAATGGAGCTTCAGTTTTAACTGGCACTAGAGGTAACTCCGAGACTTTTTGCTTGCCTGTAAACAACTGACAAGGATTACAAGTTCATACTTTAGTGTTTACATCAGTGAATAATTTCGGCCAGTAATACCCGGATCTTAGGATGTTATAAGATGTTTCTCTCCAAGCATGGTGTCCTCCATACACTCCTTTGTGGAATTCATCTATAACTTTTTCTATTTCGGATTCGACTAAGCAGCTCAACAAGAAACCCAAGGGATCCTTCCAATACAACTTACTATCTATAATACAATATTTCACAGCATGTAACTTCAATGTCCTAGCTCTAGATGGGGTTAGTTCACTGGGACATTGAAGGGTCAGTAAATAAGAAACAATATCGTGGTACCAAACTGAAGAAGATTTTTTTTGTAGAATTTTAGTTGTGGGCACAGTGACGTCAAGTTCGTCTATCTCTAAAAATCCTTCGTTCTCTTGCAGATGATTTATTCTGAGTACTTTCAAGTTTGATTCAGCCAACAATTTATCCAAACCTTGACCTTTAATAAGTTTAGTTGGTTTAACTTCTTGGTCGAATTCCTTAATTTTGGCTAACCATCTACCTCTCTTTCCATCACTGTGAGGTTGAACCAGTATATCCTTAACATAACTGGTAGGCACATAAGCAATGATCTTTGAATGATGTACGTAAGTTCTGAAAGCTTTGAGAGCTTTCACCATTACATAAGCTTGTTTTTACAATATGTCGTATTTTAACTCAACATCTATGAGACTTTTACTAAAGAATGCAATGGGCTACTCAAAACCCTCATCATTTTTCTGTAACAATACGACTACAATAGTATGCTCAGAAGCGAATGAAAAAATAAAAAGTTCTTTCAAATAATCAGGACTCGCCAGTACCGGTGCTTCACATATGACCTTCTTAATGCGTTTGAATGACGCCTTAGCCTCATTTGTCCACTTTACCTCACTATCCTTATTAAGCATATCTGTGATCAATTTCACGATTTCAGCAAAATTTGGAATGAATCTTCTCAAAAAATTTATTTTCCCTAAAAATGACTGAATTTGTTTCCTATTCCTGGGACTATTAATAGTGTCTATTGCTTCAATCCTTTTCGGGTCAAATTTAATTCCATACCTAGACACTATATGACCCAAGAGTTTACCTTCTTGCATTGAAAAATGGGATTTTTTGGGATTCCGAGACAAACCAAATTTGCAACATTTTTTGAAAGTTTGCTTGAGGTGTACTAGATGTTCTGCATCAGATTTAGAAAAAACAGTTAGATCATCAAGATAAATAACAAAAAACTTATCTCTTTCACTGACAAAGGTGATGTCCATAGCTCGTTGGAAAGTTGTTCCTGCATTCATCAAGCCGAAAGGCATTTTGTCATACATGAAGGTACCCTATGGGGTGGTGAATGTTGTTTTCTCTTTGTCATCTTTGTGTACTATGATCTGATTATAACCTGAAAATCCATCAATCATAGACATTCTGTTATCTCCAACCACTTTCTCTAACACATGATCCATTTTAGGCAACAAATAATTGTCCTTGAGTGATGATTTGTTCAAATTCCTGAAGTCTACACATAGTCTGATTTCACTGTTTTTCTTTCTTATTGGAACTAAATTGGCTACCCACTCAGAGTATCTTAGTGGGACAATGATCTTAGCATCTAAAAGTTTCTTCACCTCCTTTTCAATCATGGGTAGCAATATGGGGTTAATTTGATTGAGTTTTTTCCTAAAAGGTTTGACACCTTGTTTTAGAGGAACTTTGTGTTCCATTATAGTAGTGTCATAGGTTCTCAATTAGTCATAAGACCAAGCAAAAACATCTTTATATTGTATATGCAACTCGACATACTTACTTTTTGTTTAAGGAGGAAGGTACTTAGATAATTTAACCAACCTTGGATTTTCTTTGGTACCTATATCGCAATCTTCAACCTCTTCTGGCTGAGGCTGTAAAGTGGATTTCAAAGGGATGTCGTCATGATTAAATAACCTCTCTAAGGGAATAAGGCCTTTTGGGATCTGATTATTTTTCAAAATAAGAATACGATGATTAGCAATCCTATCTTGAAACTCTTGGGGATCTTCCCCTTCTTGCATGATCCAAGCGGGATCATTCTAGTTTTCTTGGTTGACATGTGTTTCGGCAAAGTCATCTACCATTTCTAAAAATTCCTCGATTTGTTTATGATCCTCGAAAACCTGCAATGTTGTATATTATTTGGTATGGAAGGTATGTGTCTCATCTCTATAAGGTATTTAAGTTTGAGAACCGTTGGAGGCGCAATGGTTGAGGTCACTTTAGCCATTGAATCTGCCCGTTGATTTTCAGTCTTAGGGATGTAATGAACATTAACCAATGAGAAAAAGTTCTCAATTATATCCCAGACACAGTTTCTATAATATCTCAACCTTGGATTCTTAGCCTGGTATTGACGATTAATTTGTTTTATGATTAGTTCAGCATCACCATAGACTTCTAAGTTCTTAATCCTTAATTTTCTTACAGCTTCTAATCCTAGGACTAGAGCCTCATATTCACATACATTGTTAGTATAATATATGTCCCACTATAATCTATAAGAAAAAGGAATAATGAACTCATCATCAGGTGCCACAAATAACACTCCAACTCCTTCTCCTTCACAAGATAAAGCACCATCAAAATACATTTTCCAAACTCCAGAACTATAAAATATTTATTTATTTTTTCTTCTTTTTCTTTTTCTTTTTTCTGTACAAATTTCTTCTATACATACATCAATATCATCATCAATAGACAGAATAAAATTCCCTAAATCCTGATCAGCAATATAAACATGGTAGTTATTTGGGTTCAGCAGACCGCTTACTGTAAACGCTAACCTCATTTCTCTGTACAAACGTGTGAATTGTCCTCCAAAGACCAGGATTGTTGCGTATGCCATGTCGATTTGGAGGGATCCTCCAAGTTTGGGGCCCCAAGACCTGGATAACAACATGCCATACTTTGGGGGGATATCAACAACCACCACATCCATCAGAACGCTTTTTACAGGTATCTGTGCAATATTAACTACCAAATATTTTATCATACCTATACATTTAACTTTTCTCGCATATAACAAATACAAATATACATAAGGTCGAGTGATTTCAAGACCAAGTCTATCCATAATGAATTTAGCCATTACATTGTGAGAGGCTCCAGAATCCAACATGCAATTATGGAGTAGGTGATCGTGCACAGTTAGCGTGATGTAGAAAGGGGCAACGATATCTCTTGTGCCTTCGAAATGTGGACCAAAAATTATATTAGGCTTGTCATCTTCTATATTTATAACATCATCCTGACTTTCATTGTCTGGAAAATTAATTATTTTAGCAATTTTCTTTCTATATATTGGGTTTTTTGCCAGTTCGACAAGCAGTATAGGGATTTTGATTTTATTAATTTCATTTTCTAGACTAAAATTTCCTGTTGTTTTATCAAATTCTGTGATTTGAGCTTCTATCCCCTTCTTTTCATTTTATTTTTTTGTGGGATTTTTGTTGCAGCTACAAGAACCTCCGTTTTCCTTGTGTTGATGACTGGTGTTTCTACTGGCTTTGTCTTGGTAGACTGTGTATCAACAGTCTTAGTTTTAACAGTCTGTTTTTTAGCAGCTTTTGGAGCTGCCTCCTTTGTTTCCCCTCTTGGAAAGATTTTCTTTGGTAGCGCAGTCATCATATTTTTGTTTCTAGGCCCTGGATTGTATTTCTGTTGGAGTTCGGCCATTATGTTATCAACAATTCCTTGATAAGCTGAATCTTCAATAATATTCATATTTTCATCATAATTAGACCAACTTTCAGTGTTCAGAGATTGTTCATAACCTTGTCTAGTCAAATAAGGTTCTTGATAATCGTCACCAAGATTATTTGTATCTTCATCGAATTCCTCAAAATCTTGCATGTCTTCTCCTCCTATACAATTTTCATTTTTGAAGGGGCAGGGGTGATTTTAAGGATGGAAATTTATTTTAAAATGTAGAAACCTTGGCGAATCTTACTAATCCTTCATATACCAACTATAAATGTTTGGCGATATTTTTGAAAAAATATTCAAATTTCTAAGTATTTTATATAGTTTTTATAAAATTTTGACGATTTTTAAGGTAAAATAATTTTATCCTATAGAATTTGGGCGAATCATTTTTAAAATAGCGAATCTCATTTTTGGAAAAACCATGGAAAATT
>ML791154.1:384275-417486 GCA_009831015.1 Picea engelmannii
TCCAAAACCCTAACCCAATGACCTGGATTAGTCCAAAACCCTAATTCCTTAACCGGAAATAGAAAACCATCGACAAAAAACCATGTGCCAAAAAACCACCTAATATCATGTGGTCCCGGAAATATGTCGTCCCGGTAATATGTTGTCCCGGAAATATGTCGTCCCGGAAATATGTCAGCCCGGCGAAAATATGCCGGCTCGAAAAAAAAATTTCGGGGGCGTTGCCCCCGAACCCCCACGCGGGGGGCTGCACCCCCCTCTAACCCCCCTGCACGTCCAACGCAGGCACTCAGACACTACTACTTATGCAAAGAATATAACACATACGCAACAATCCTCGAAACTAGGTTCTTACCTATCCTTTGAAAGTTTGAACCAGGAGTCTTGAATAGACATCCTCGTGTTCAAGGTCAAGAATGTCAACAAATTGATCGAAGAAATTAATGTGTTTGGTAGCAGTTAAATCTCCCTCTCCAATAAACTTCGACAAAAATTTCATATAACTTTTAGGTAAATCATGGAGAGGGACTGGGAGGACCAAAGGGGCATACCTAGTAGCTACTCTGGAAAATATTCTAGGAGGTGGGGGTGGTACTTGACCACCCCCTCCTCCCCCGGGAGCACCACCTCCTCCGGCCGCAACCATTGATAATTTAGAGGGTGAAACTTGGAGATTATAGAGAGGAATTTAAAGGATATGTGGTGACCTTTATGCTACGTCTGGATAAAGAGAAATGGTTTCATAAAACTAACTGTCGGGATATAGGAAATTTGAAAAATAACGGACTGGAAAAAGCGGATTGGTTTCTTCAGACTCAGAAGATGTGTACACAGGAGAATCAACGAGGGTCGAATCAAGGTATATAGTATATTCTTCTGAATTCTGAGAGGTTGTAAAGTGAATCTAGGGAATTGATGAAAATTTGATTGAAGCAGGAAGTGAGATAGATCTTTTACCTCTATTGGTAAGAGAGACAGTTGGAAAAGTCTCGGTTTCAAATTCGGGTAACACCAACTCAGGTTCTAGGGTTTTTGTTCTATCGATGGATGTTTCTTTGAAAAGGGGTTGGGTATTTGACTGTTCAAGTAGATCCTTAGTATTTGACTATGTGGATTTGGGTTGATAAATATTACTTATGGATGAAACAATATGTTTAAGGTATCTTCTTGTTTTTAGAAGTTTTTTAGGATCAGAGACAAGGGAGGTCTGCTTGTTGTTTGGATTCTTTCTGGTATTCTTTCGATTAGAAGCCAGTTTATTAATCGTTGAGTCTCCAAGTGAAGGATAAAATAGCCTTTATAAAGTGTTCGATATTTGTTCACTATCAAAGAAAGAAACCTATCAATGTCGTTCTTCCTAGGGAAAGGTAACTTCGTTTCTTCATCCTCGGCAACGATGCCAAAAATATGTTATTCCTAAGTTTATACCTAAGGATTCAAAGTATAATGTCAAGGCATCCAAAAAATAAAGAGAATTTTAAGATGTGGAAAGAAAGTTAACTCTTCAGGTAAAGAAGCTAAGGTTGATTTCTAAGTTTGTCTTTTCCTAGCTTCCCAACGTTCCTGAATGCTAATGTCCTGTTCAATCGCTGCCCATGAACGTTCAAGTTCAACCCGGGTGTTAGCGGTTGCTAAAATGGTATTAAATAATTTTAAAGTGATGTTGGTCTGATTTGTGAGACCGGGTTCTATATTAGGCTATCTTGCAACAGGTACAATCACGGAGGAAAGAAAATCAAAGAGTTGTTGTTTTTATGTTTTCTTTTTCTTGTTTTCAATTATATTAGAAAAATTCTTGAAATTGAATCAAAATTATAACAATTTAGAGGTTGTTTCTCGTATTTGAGTTAAATTTGGAAAATAATGAATGTGATGAAAGAAAAACATAAAGCTTTCAACAAAGTGAGGCGTCAATCATAGAAGAATCTCACTCTGATACAAAAGAAGAAAAATGGATGTAAAACCTTTAATGAAGCGTAAAGTATGGTAACCTAACTAATTCACAGGTCTTGTATTTGCTAATAGCAAATACAGAGGAAAATCTGTAAACAATCAGACAACCAAATAAATATATAACCACAGTAGATGTTGTACTAAGTTGTGAAGTATGAAAATATATAACCAAATAAAAATGCTGAAGTATGAAAGAACAGAAGAACACATAACTCAAGAGTGATGAAATCTAGAATCTCTGGTCTGCATTTGTCTTAATTCTCAAAAGGAGGGATTTCTCTTATTACAATCGGTCAGGAAAAATCCCTCTTTAAGTATTTTGAAATTATATTTATACAAAAGTCACCAACCCTAGACGGTTGGTGTTTTTATAACTCCTAGGTGCTAATGGTTATAGAATACAAACTTGAATCGTTTCTCTTGGTTACTTTTTATCTCTTTGTCATTCTGAAAAAATGAGCATACATATGTTACTTCATTATTTCTTTGAAGTATTTCCTTCACTTGGTCCGAGACACTCCACGCACCTTCTTAGAAGTTGTACTAAAATTCTGGAAGGCTCTCTCATATCTTTTGCTTCAAACAAATACAACTTCCTCTGAATTTTCAACAACATGTCCGCAAACCTTCTATCTTCAGACTTTACTGATTGTAATTGTAAATTCAGCTTCACCATCCATCTATCCATTTGGGCAACGTCAACCTATTTCAACTGTGAAATTTCAATCCAAGTTTCATTCAAGCTCTCTTTTATGTTCAGTTGATGTCTTATAACATTGATCTGTCCTAGTAATCCAGGAAAATCACCCTTTCCAATGCCTAGCGTTTCTTTATCTAGCAATTCGAAGGTCTCTTCACAATCCTCCTTGATTTCTTTGGTCATTTTCTTACTTTCAACTATATTGGCCTCCCATACCTTTAGCATGATATCACCCTTGATTTGTTCTGCGACAGATAACCCAGGAGTTACTGATACCTCTTCTTTAGCTGAAAAATACGACTGCCTTTTGAAACGTGGCATGGGCTGCTATAGCCTCTTTTTCTTTGAAAGCAATGTTCTCTAATGACTTTTTTATTTCCCAAAAATAGTTTTGAATGATATCTACTTTAGAAAACATGCTTTGTTGTTATGATTCTAGCTTCTGCTGCACTTCCAGTGCCTGGGCTTGAAATACTGTTATATTTACTACCTAACTTTCAGTATAACTCAATTTAAATTGTAGTTGCTTTACTAATTCCTCTTGCTAGATGATCTCCCCTTGACTTTCTTGCATATTCTTATGTATCTCATCTAGACTAGACTTGAGCAGTTGGATTTCCTATTTATCAACATCTCTAGCCTGTTCAAGCCCTTTATTTATCTCATCTCTAATATTATTCTCTGTGTTCTTTATTTGACTTTACAACTGAGCTATCATTTGATATATTTGCTTCAAAATTGCTTTCAAATTATCAACTGAAAACAAGTTGCCCATTGCGAAAGCTCCCAAAGAGCCTGCTACCTCTGTGGCAAAATCCTCTTCTTCTAGATTTTGTCCATCCACAAGTACTCTATTCTTTTTCACCATTGTACCTTCTTTCAGGTGCATTTTTTGTTTCACTACAACTTTTCTCTTCTTACTGAAAAAGAAGTAAGAGGAAGGTACTTCTTCAATATAGATTGGGGTAAGATCACTTACGTATATAGCTTTAAGGTGGGGAGTACCAAAACTTGACTGTACAGGAGTCAATGCTGTAATAGGGATGCCTAACTCTGTGAATGATGTTCCTCTTGATGTTTCCGGGACATCGGCAGGAATAGTTGACGATAAAGGAAGAGTTGTTTGATTCAGGTTTAAAGGTGTCTTAGATTTAAACTTTATTTTAGACACTGGATGTTCTGTTTGCGAAGCTTTTGATCTTTGTGGAGACACTTTGAGATTCTTTGGGTTTTCCTCTATAGTTGTTTTATTCAAAACTTTGGTTCGAAACTTGGAGGTACACTTTTTGTTCTGAAGGAGGGTTTATCGATTCTCCCTGTAGTATCTTGGGTAACTTGCTTTGTCTGTGCTTTTGGAAAGTGAGAAAGCTGGCCTGTAGATTAGGGGGTAACACCTAGGCTCTGTCTAATATCTCCTCATAAGCTATGATTCCTTTAAATATGTCATCACAGGGGGATTTTTCATGCTCATATGTTTTCATATTGAAATGAGCTAGATGATTTCCCACAATTTGATATGGATCATGCCTTCTGAGTTCAATATCTGCCAGTTTGATGTCGTCCAATGCTGTTGCTTCTACCTTGGAATGGACAAAATTTAGCAGTGAAAACCTCCCAATCTGTATAGGAAAAGATGGCCAGAATTTCTTCTGAGCTGCTTTTAACTCTTTGCTGATGCCTCCTATTATTATCTGCTATGCCACTTCTCTGCACACCAGCCTGTTTGGAAGAAATTTTGGGAGAGCATGAGGGGGAATCGAACATCCAAAGACTCCGATATAAGAGAAAGTCTCTTCAAGAAACCAATCTACAACTATTTTGAGAGTTCCCATGATTTGCTCCAAAATCCGTGGGGGTGGATAACCATACAAAATTTGGTGCACATGAATCACTACATAGTGGAAGATTTCGTAAAATAAATCTTTTACATTTTCTTCCCATAATTTGGAGTGATAAACATGGATGGGTTTAGGGCAGGCTGGGTTCCAACTCCAATTCATCAATAGGAAAGGGGTCATATAACAGATAACATCCATGACATACCCTGACATATAAAAAGATGCAGGTTGGCCTTTTGAATTTTCCATTTGGTACTTGACAATCTCCTTGGTTAGGTTATCTGATAGAATCTTATCCTAATTGAAGGTGAAACCCTCGACTACCTCATATATAATTGGCACCCATTCCACAGGGAAATGGGTAGGGATTTTCCTCCCAAATAGTCTGCATAACATCATAGCTATATAGAATATATATTCATTTAACGATGCAGTGACATAAACACCATGGGAATCAACTCTAAATTGCGCTGGAACCCCCCACCATGCTTTAATTATATCTAGATTGGTTTGATCCAATTTTGTGCACTCCTTTCGTTGAAATTCTTCTTCGAATTAGGCATTATAAATATACTTAGAAACAAGGGATAGCTTGTACATTACTTGAATGTGTTCTGGCGTAAAAGAGCCAATGACGACCTTTTGATAATTTATGATGCTCTTGGTTTGCACATCGGTGTTCATCAGAGCCCAGTTTATCATGTCATTGTATGGCATGAGTTTCAGTTGTGTAGCTATTTTGTGAAGTTCAAACTCTGTTATAACTTTGAGTTTAGTTCCAGTCTTATCAGTCTTTTCGTCTTCAAAATCATCTAGGAAATTCCTGACCTCACGCTCCAGGATTTCAAAAATCTGCATCCATGACCTGATTGAATCTACAACATGTGGTGTGGTATCAGACATAACTTCCGAGTTCAGATTTGAGCTTTCACCAGCGTCATCACTTTTCTTCAACTTTTTCATGGGTGTCATGATGCCTGTGATAAAAAGTGAGTACCTGTTACAGAAAAGAGGGCATAAAATTTCTCAAATACAACCTGCTAATTTATTGAAGGTGAGAATGAAATTTGAAATAGAAACCTTTATTCACCTTCAGCCTACCTTAATTAGAATGTACTCCTACAGGTGATGAACTTGTTTGTCTTAATGAGGAGAGTATGACTGGAGATACGCGTCTCACACTATAAAATATCACATTAATCCATAATAAATGCTGCCAAATATCGGCATTTCGAGACCAAGAGTTTTGAATGTAATATCATTGAAGAATCCCGAAAAATGAAATGTGAAAAACCATTTTATATTGTTAACTTTTGTTTTAATGTTAAGTTAATCACACTTAAGCACTTAATACTTTCAGGACTCCATGCTTCGGGTTTTTTTGGATGTGATGAGTGACAATTCTCCGATTTCCCAAAATGCAACTGATTAACAATATATTAAGTATATTTAAACTTTAATTAATCGCGATTAAAAAGGATTTCGTGAATTACACATCAGGATTTTGAACTGTTGTTTGAGGTGGGATTCCCAAAAACGAAAAATGTGACAAGCTTAAATTATCGTTAATTTTTTTTAATCATTTTGATTAACTTGATTAAATCTCTTTTAAATTAACTTTTTTGTGACTTCGATATCGGGAAACTAGGTTCATTGTAATGTCAAACTGCTAAATCGCTGAACCCCGAAATCCGAAACTTTTGAAAAGATTTAATGTTTTGACCCCTTTTCTAAAACAAGGGTGGCTCCATAATATGCTAAGACATTTAAACCATTGGATTGTCGGATGACTTTATTTCTACGGTGATTATCCGATTTCATTTTTGTGCTCTTTTTAATTTAAACGAAAAGATGAAAAATTTATTTTAGTCTAAGGTTTTTTTTAGGAGAATATAAAGTTTGTTTCAACAATAACTATCTTCACAACTTCCTCCACAATATCTCCATGAATCCCTCAACATATCTCCATGAATATCTCAACAGATCCCCATCCCTATGTCTTGTCATTTCTTCTCATCTCTTAATCTTAGGTAGACTTCTAGAATTAGTCTACCTAATTATTGTTGGAACTTTAGGTTCTGATGGTTCATCACACTTCTCTTGAAAATAGTCGGTCGCACGATCGACCGACATCTAGAAACATTTGGTTGGGTGATTGACCAGATATCCACATTAGTCAGTCGAGTAGTCGAAAAGCTTGTTGGTCAGACAATCGAACAACTGTTATAGCAATTTTTTCCACGCTCTATGCATAATGCTTTGGTGGACTTCCCTTTCCCTCTGTAGACTCAAATTGTGTTCAGCCCCCAAGATCTTCCCATTTTGTGAAGGAGGAACCCAATTACTCCTAAAAATTATGAGCTTTCCTTGTGGAGGATTGAAGTGGTGAAGGCCCAGTTGAAGGGACTTAGTTTCTTAGTTCCTTCAAGTGTCGTTACAGAAAGTTGTCACCTATGTACTTATGTTGATTATATTAATAAAAATACTTTTTTCTCACCCAATTATATGTTTCAAATACTTGTATTATTTTCCATGGGTAAATTTGTAGTACATATTGATGGACTATGATATTTTATATGTTAGCACTTTATATATCTTCATATGCTTGTGTATCTTGAATGTTGGGAACAAGTTGCAGGTATCAAGCATTGAATCATGAGCTTGACAATGGTCTCCTACGAACGTCCGAAAGAGGTAGGATTTTTAACCTTTCTTTTGTTGGCATTTCCCTTTATCTAGCATACTTGAGATTAGAGTTGATTTCTGGGTGTCATTCCATCTGTTGTGGTTTTACCCCAAGCCATAGATATTTTTTCCTCGTAACAAAATTAGTGACTCCACTGGGCCTTTTCTCCCTTTTTGGGGTTAGTTGGTGATTTTTCTCTTTGATTTCTCTCTATTTTCTTGAGTTTCTGTGTTGCTTGTTGATTAAGAACCTCTACATTGCTTTACATATGAATTGTTTGGCTTGGTCCCTACCTAGACAATGTCTTTCTAGACATACATGTTTTTTCCCTTGACAGTCGCGTACATACGCGTGTTGTCTGTGTTTAGGGCACATACATACACTTATGTTCCCTGAACAACCACGTACACCTTTTTTCTAATCCTTTTTTGGTTAAATGTGGTGTTTGCTGGGTGAGTTTTGAGTGTTGTTGAGTCTTCTTGGGTCTCTATCTTGTGTGTTGAGTGTCTACAGAGTGATAGGAAGCTGTATTATTGTTGATTTTTTGGGAAAACTAGTTTGTTGTCTTTTTTCTCATATTCGATCCTTGCGTCTTGGTCTGGGTAGTAAATTCTTGGTGTCTTGCTTGGATTGTTTTCTTGTGTTGGAAGTAGGGTCTATCTGAGAGGTTGTTTATTCAATCTTTGCATTTTCATTTCCTTATATTGAAAATACAAAAAAATTGTTTTTGAATTTCACTTGGAGAATTTGTACTTTTGTTTAGATTGCATTAGTCTTGGCATCTTAGGAAATATTGCATTGTCATCAAAATTGAAGAGGTTGCATCTTATGTATGACATTTAGAAGAATACCATTTCTATTAAAAAACAAGACTAATACTTATCAATGTTTTTACATGTGCTTCTTTGCTATGCTGAGTCATCACACCATTAGTTTCATGACCACACCTATTGAGTAAGAATAAGCCATTAAAATTAATGCTGAATAATTAAAATTGATTAGAATCAATTTTATTTTTCACAGTACACAAACAAGTTTAGGACTTAGGGCCTTGGAATAATATTTTGTGAGTAAATTTCTCCAAGGCTACAAAATTCAACATATGTGTCTGTTGAGGGAGTGGTGAAACCCATTGTATAATTGGTGTCCTCGGAAGGCTCCACTAACAATGAAGTTAAGAATGAGGTCGCGTGAAGTTGGTTGCAAAGATAACCCTCTAATACCTTCCTAGCATCAGAGATATTTCTGGGGTTCTATTCATATCTGGGGGTTTCACTAGTTCCTTTACCTTTATGAGAGGTAGTGCTTTTGAGGCTTCAAGCTTTGCTACCCTACCCATACGATGGACCTACTTTCTCTGGGTTTGACACATGGCATACGTCGCTGACTGGACAGGGTGACTATGCATTGATTGGGTGTATGATCCAATCATGAAGTGATATGGCCCAATCACAGGGTGCCACGTGGCATCCCGGATCGGGCCAATAAGGCCTGGGTCAAAATTTGTTGAGCCTTCGACGGATTCGAACCCCCAACCTTCGGGCTTGGCAATGACCTAACCACCACACACTAACCACCTAGGCGCTTTTGTTACTTGTTAAACCATGTGGCACATTTTGGTTTTAAGTTAAGTTAGCGCGAAATTTGGGGGTTAGAGCCCGATCGGCAGGGCTAGCCTGCCAACCAAGGTGCATGACTAAGAGCTAATTCCATAAGAGCGTGGGTGACATCTAGATGAGCACACAACCATATGAGACCATATGACCAGAAGCCTACGACTAGGGGGCACACACCTAAATGTTTTCCAAGAAGTGGGGTTTTTACTTTGGAAAGTGGATTTTTGATGATTTTCAGGCTTGTTTTAATGGATTTTAGCCCTAAAAGAGAGGATATGGGGCCCATATTAAGGCCAGATCTTGGGAGGAAATTGGGATGTGATCCCCAACTCAAATTATATATAAAATAGGTATTTTTACAACCATGAGGAGGTTCATAATAGAAGAATGATGCAAAGTTGTAAAGAGTAAGCCATTTTTATGCAGGGAAGCCAGAAGAGTAGCAGAGGTTTGGAGGCCATTTCTGGGAGTTCTACTCCACCTTTTTTAGTGTCGTCTTTTGTGTTGAGTTCTAGAGACATAGCATAACATTTTTTTGTTAGTCAGAAAAAAAAAATTGATGTAATTTTGATGTACTTTTGAAGCATTTAAGATTACCAAGAAAGCCTCCCCCACTGAGACAAAGGCCTGGAGACATAGGCAACTTTGCCGAATTCCGTTAACAAGTTTTGGCATTATGGTTTGTTGTTCTTAATGATAATTTTCTGTTCAATGTTCTTTATGATGGCCACAACATTCTTTGATTAAGTCTTCTTCTGCTCTTTAAATTCTAAATGGTAAATCAACTCATGAAAAATACTTAAACAAGTCCTTAAGATATCATTTTGGATCAAGTGGCATCAGAGCAGGTTGAAAATTGGTTGTTTTGAGTATGCATGATCACCAGGGAAAAGTTAAGTCATGGTGAAGGAGATCTTGTAGAAGGAGATCCTGAGATTGGATCAAGAAAGAGGACATCTCAAAGTGAGAAGATGGCATCAAAAGAAGGACTTTCTCAAAATAAAAGAGAGTTTCAAAGAACTTTCTTTGCCATGTCGGAGATAGTAAAAGTATTTTATGATGATTACTTTGAACGAAAGAGACATGTTAAAGGGGAATCTTTAAAGAAAGACAAAAGTGAAGAAGGATAAGACCCTCCAAAACCTCCTCCTTCACCTCCTTCATCCCAATCTTCTTCTTCTTCAAGTACAAGTTCAAATCTTACTTCAACAAGAAAACATTCTCATAAACATAAGCTTGACATGCCATTACTTAAACATGATGTGAAATATGAGTTTCCCATGTATAATGGAGAAGTCAATGTCAAGAAGCTTGATAACCGGGTCAGACAGATGGAGGTATATTACAATGTGCAACAAATAAATGATGAGGCAACCAGGATCAAATTGGCAAAAAGTTGTTCAACAACACATCCAACAAGTCTTAAATTAAGAAAAGAACAACCGGTGCAAGAATACATAGATGAATTTTGTAATATGGATTTGATGTTAAATATTACATAACATACACAAGAAACTCTTATGAAGTATATAGGAGGTTTAACTTCTCATATTCGTAACACTGTATTTATGTTTGGACCTACTAATCTTGATGGAGTTTCTGTTCAAGAGACGTATATTGAAGCAGGGAAAATTGGAGTTGGTGTATCAGGGGAATCATCTTCAAAGAAAGAAGGTAAAGGCAAAGGGAATGGGAAGAAATAAAAATCAGCGATAGTGAAGGAAGAGAAGCTCTCTTGCAAGTATTGCAAGAAAAAAGGGCACGATACTGAGCATTGCTGGAAATTGCACCTAGAGAAGAAACCAAAGTGGTTCAAAGAGAGAAAAGGGAGGCAAAAAGTTGCATCAACAACACATCCAACAGACTTGGGGTCAGATTCAGGTGATGAGACTAAAATCACAATAGTTGGTTTGTCAGGTAAAATTGGTGATGGATATGATTCTAGAAGTAAATTGTTTCATATAAGGGTCATTATGAAACATAACAAGATCGACACTTTGTTAGATAACGGATCTCAAGCTAATTTAATTTAAGAAGAAGTGGTTAAGGAATTGGGATTAAAAACTAAGACACATCACAAACCCTATTCACTAAATTGGATAAGAAAAAAACACAAATTGCCCATAAAAAAGAAATGTGTCATAAAGTTTGGAATTATATCTAAGTTTGTGGATGAAGTAATATGCGATGTGGTACCACTAGAAGCATGTGGAATGGTCTTGGGTAGTCCTTATTTATATGATCACAAAGCAATCTTCTTCAGGGAACATAATCAATATCACTTAACTAAAGAAGGGACAAAATATGTTATGCATGCTCATGATATCAAAGGGAATCAATCTATTTTTACAATGGAACAATTAAGGAAGGCAGCTTATTCAAGCAAAAATGTCACACCTAAATTGGATGATCTTAAGCAAGAAAGTAAAATGGTCATAACATGTAGATCTAGCCATACTTTGCTTCAAGATGAGTTTTTGTCGTGCAAGCTTGTAAAGAAGGACATACATGTTGGTTCATTTTCAATCATGTTTCTAATATGGTTATCACTACTAATGTTTTCTACATGGATGGTAGTGGGTTCAGAAAGATGTGAGAAAATGCAAATGGCTAACAATATGTGTTCAATTATCATGGTTTTTTGCAATTGATTATGATGCGACAGGTGTAAAGGACATATTTGATAGACAAAGGACAAGTGGGGAGGCATATCCCGCACTTGATGTCTGGTTAATATCCTTTTGGAGGACCAAAAGGTCTCAGTGGGAAGGTGTGATCCAAATGGATCCAAAAAGGCCCAAGATTCAAAGTTCTCGGATTCAAACGAAACCAATTCCATCGTGTAGTGCTCGTTGATCCGATTCTGACAATATATTCTTTTTTGAAAATGGACTCTGTATGAAAAAGTTATCGTGATCTGAAGTTTTTTCGAAACAAGCAAAAAGACAAAGTCAAAGTCAACAATATGTACTACTGACGTTAGCAGTACATCATCATGACAGGGCAGATGAAGTCAACATGATGTCAGCATGTTGATGTGGCAACACCAGGGGATGACACATGTCAAGTGAATTTGGCATTTTTGGGTGTTGATGTGGCAGGTGACTAGACTGTATGGACTGACACATGGCATTCCGTATGATGATGTGGCCCAGTGACAGATTGACACATGGCTGTACAGATGACATATTGGCATGACGCGACAATGACACATTGCAGTATGGTTGTGATGTGGTCGATAGGTGGCTGGCTTTGCATTTGACACGTGGCGTACACCGCTGACTGGATAGGGTGACTGTGCATTGATTGGGTGTATGGTCCAATCATGAGGTGACATGTGGCCCAATCGCAGGGCACCACGTGGCACCCTGTATCGGGCCAATAAGGCCTAGGTCAAAATTTGTTGAGCCTCTGACGTATTTGAACCCCGGACCTCTGGGCTTGGAAATGACCTAACCACCACGTGCTAACCACCTAGGCGTTTTTGTTACTTGTTAAACTATGTGGAACATTTTGGTTTTAAGTTAAGTTAGCATGGAATTTGGGGGTTAGTGCCCAGTCGACAGGGCTAGCCCGTCGACCAAGGCGCATGACCAGGAGTCAATTCCACAAGAGCGCGGGTGCCATATGGACAAGTACGTGGCCACATGAGCCCATATAAACAGGAGCCTACTAATGGGGGGTACGTGCCTAAATGTTTTCCAAGAAGTGGGTTTTTAACTTTGGAAAGTGGATTTTTGATGATTTTCAGGCCTGTTTTAATGGATTTTGGCCCTAAAAGAGAGGATCTGGAGCCCAGATTGAGGCCATATCTTGGGAGGAAGCTTGGATGCGACTCCCAACTCAAATTCTATATAAACTAGGTATTTTTACAACCATGAGCAGGTTTAGAATAGGATAATGATGCCAAGTTGTAAAGAGTAATCCATTTTATGTAGGGAAGCCATAAGAGTAGTGGAGTTTTGGAGGCCATTTCTGGGAGTTATACTCCACCTTTTTTAGTGTCGTCTATTGTGTTGAGTTACTGAGACAGAGAAGAACATTATCTTGTCAGTAAGAGAACAAATTGATGTACTTTTGAAGAATTGAATGTTAATAAGAAATCCTCCCCCACTAGGACAAAGGCCTGAAGATGTAGGCAACTTTTCCAAACTCCGTTAACGAGTTTTGGCGTTATGGTTTGTTATTCTTAATGCTAGTTTTCTATTCATTATTCTTTATGATGGTTGCATCATTCTTTCATTAAATCTTCTTCTTTTCTTTAAATTCTAAATGGTAAATCAACTCATGCAAAATACTTAACCAAGTCATTAAAAGATTATTTCGGATCACTCGAGCATTAGTTATATCGTGGTGACCTTAGTTTTCTGACCTAGGTATCCACATGTTTATTTTAGGGGTTATTCTGTAGGTACCATGAATCAGATAGGGATAAAACAACACATAGAATTTATGAAAGATTTTCTCTCAGGAGGGATTTGAACGATTACGCTGTGAAGCCCACAAGGGTTCTTATAACTGATTCTATTACCTCCACTCTATTGTTTGGGAGTCTCATCCCCTCCTGGGAGAGGCATACCTTATTTAGTTCGAGAGGCCCCTTTCAACCATCCTATCATGTTTGCATGCATTGGCCCTAGATTTATTTAGGAGCGTGCTCTTTGTATATTAGTTGGCCTTAGGATTTTGCATTGCGTCACAAATTTTGAGTCATCATGGAGTGGGACTAGCCTCCCCACCGGTCTCGTCAGATTTTGAATCAATTATCACAGTTCAGTCTGATACCGAAACAACCTCCTAAAAGGAATAGAGTTAATAGACGTGGTACATACATCTTTTTTGCTCAGGCTCATGACTATCCCATCATGAGCACTGATTCATATATGAGTACAAATTCAAGTGTGAGTGGATCAGGAAGCCATTAGACTCCTACAACAACTATGGTTAGTGGATTCCATACGACTCCCTCATCATCGATTACCTGGATTCCCACAACTCTCTTAGGTAGTAATACCTTGTCCATGAGCTCACCTTAGTCCATGGGGACGAGTCCTTATATATTTTCGAGCAGTATGAATCTGACATCATCGATATTTTCTCCTCCTGGAACCTTTTCAACTGGGATACCTGGTTATAATTCTCAGTCGATGACTTTGGTATCTAATCCTTTCTCTTTTGGTATGCCAAATATGACTCTACATATGTCATCCTCTATTATGAGATCAAACGTTAATACTAGTTTTGTGTCAAGGGGCACATCGCCTCCTTACAATCCTTTCCCGTTTGGTGGGGGTGATATCCCTCAGTCATTTCCTATGGTAGGGGGTTGGAATCCTCCTTCTGCAACACCGAATTCTAGTTATGGTTTTCAAGGATGGAATGGGCAAATGGGTGGTGTTTCTACTTCGTATATAATGTTCGTCTATCCTTCTTCAACATTTCCGGTGCCCAAGAATGATTTTATTATGGAAATCCAACCTCAAACCTCTGGTTTTACATCAGGGGGGAATCAATTTTACAATATAGGAAACCTCCCCACATGGATTCCCTTCGTGAGGGGGCAATGTATATCCTCACATAGGGAATCCGTATCATATCACTTTTTCTTCACAAGCGTCCCCAAAAATGATGATGCCTTTAAAACCTTTTATGATTAAAGTAGGAGGAGGATATTATCCTACCAGGCAGGGACATGGTGTCTACTAGAACATTCCTCAACCTGCAGTCTCTCCAAATCTATCTTTCCTGGGAGCATGGTCTCAAACACCGCAACCAAGGCTCCCTTTTTTGGACATGCTAAATTTCCCAGATATTTCAAAATTAATGAATGACCTTATGTTTCATGATCTGGCATGGCCCCCCCTTCCCACCAAGCTTCCCTCAGAAATTCCAAATTTCAAGGGTAAGAGTGCTGAGGATCTAGGTGATTACATCACTACTTTTCACCTATGGTGCTCATATAATTCTCTTAATGACGATTCTCTTCGTTTGAGACTATTTCAATGTGCCCTCACAGGGGTTGCTGCGAAGTGGTACATCAAGTTACTAAGGGGCACATACCGAACCTTCAATGAGATAGTCTTGATTTTTCTCAACCACTTTAAACTGCTAGTGTGTTACGACACCGATATAGAAATTTTATCAAATTTTCGTCAGGAAAAATCCACCCACATCTCGAACCACATTCAAGAGTGGCGTAGAAGAAAGTGGTTGATTGAAGATACCATTCCAAAAAAGTTTTTGTTAGAGTGGTTCCTCAAGTCCCTATTCCATATGTTTCGAAGGATGTTTCCACATCTGGAGTAATGACTAAGGAAGATGCCATTTTTAAATCCCAATAGTTATATCTTATATACTCTCAGTCTAGGATGCTCTATGAGATTATTTCTAATGCACCATGGTCGAATTACGGTCCAAGCCAAAATCCTGGGCCCCATGCCGATGGAATTATAGGCTCGACAAATGGCAAGATTGTAGACTAGGTGACAAATTAGATGCAAAATTTGTCTCTCAACCAGTCTGCAATAGGACAAGCTACGACTTCATCCTCCCTCATCCAATCGTCGGATGTACATTCTGTGCAATTGATGGACCCAAAGGGTAACCAACAAGCCAAAGGGAATAAGAGAAAAGGTAGGAATAATAACTGTAATCATGGGAATAACAACAATAATAAGAGAAAGGACAACCAGAATAACGACAAACCTGGTAACAATGCTGGTGAGGGAAATAAAGAGAAGAGGAAGGTGAAGTTTCCGTGTAAGCTGTGTAAATAAGATCACCTTACCCATCTATGCCCCAAGATAGAGGAATCCTTGAGGATTATAGTGTAGTAGCATGCTGTGTTAAATAATCCATTTCCACATAATTATAATATGGCCTCAGGATCCTCAAACACCGAAAATGTGTCAGGAAGAGGTCAAAGTCGCATGGCACATGATGGTGGTCATCAATGCTTATGCTCCAATCTAAGGTTAGTGTAACCACTAGGACTCGTGATTATGGTCCTCAACAACCTACTTTGGGTATAGAGCCTCCCTCTCTGGAAACACCTTTGCATATCGATAAGCATGACCCTACGCCTTGCATTTCGAAAGGAATCCTTAAGCGTTCTACTCATAATCCCAATGCTAGAACCACCCAAAATTTCTTGATTATTGAATATTTGGGCCAAACACCATGTGCGATGTCAGCTTTGGAAGTACTCAAAACATGCCCAACACAAAAGAATGCCTTGTTATTTGAGTTGGGAGCTCTTGACTCTAGTGGCTAAAAAATTATCAAGTTCGACGTCTCATATGTTCAACCTTGCTTACCTTATTATGTGGCTTTTCATATTCATGTAGAATGTATGGATATAAATGTTAAGCATACCATCGTGGATGAATACGCTTTGACATCTATGATGTCTCTATCTTTTTGGGAAGTCCTTGGATCTCCACAACTTTCTCAGTCCATGACTATGTTGACTACATTCGATGGGCATTCATTAAGATCCACAATATACTCCCTTCTTTTCAAGTTCATTTAGGCAGTAAAACCATGGAGATCGAAGTCAAGGTGGTTGATGCACCCCTTGATTACACTATTTTACTGGGGCATAATTGGATTTACGCTCTGTTAGCTATTGTGTCTTCAATATTTCATGTTTTATGCTTTCTTCATGAAGGAAAGATTGTGACGATCGAGCGACTATATTTCTCGCGCTCTAGTTCCTCTGTATTGGTGGGACCCTCGGTCCCCATTGTCGATAATTATCAGAAGGAAATTGAGAACATTAGTGTCAGAATATATCCTTATTTAATGGGAACCTTTAATTTCTTGGCACCGATCTCATATATTAATTCCATTTCCGATGAATCCTCATCGTCTTTGAGGTCTGTCTCGTTTTTCACTTCATATTTCGATGATCCATGGACTCTACCTTCTTTGACTATGTCTTATGAAGGTCAATCACACATCGGAATGGAAATGTTGTTGTTTGTAGTTGAGATCACATATTAGGCTATCCACGAAGATACTGTAGACCAAGATCCTCCCTCTTCATAGACGAAAGAGATGGATCCTGTTCTAGAGCCCATATGGGCAGTAGACTCGTCTAGTTCACACGATTTCCTTGACAATACTTTTCCTTCAAACAAAGAAATATTAGAAGCCATGAATGATCTTGATAGGAATTGGGAAGACCTTCACTATAGATCTTACTTTCTCCCAGAGCTTGATATGATTGAACAAGATGAGTTTCGGTCATCCATGAGCGAGATTATTGGTCACCCCATGGTCTCGTTAGATAATCATGATGTATATGCCGAAGGGAACATGGAAAATATCTCTCGAACCATTACGATCCACATATTTGGAACCATTGGCAAGGTTGAGAATGTTTATATCAATGTAGACTGTTCTCTTGAACAAATTCAGACTTACACCTATCTATTTAAGGAATTATGAGATGTATTTTCTTGGTCATATTAAGAAATTCCAGGGATCGACCCTAGTATTGTCGAACATGAAATCAAGAATTATCCGAATGCTAAGTTGGTTTGACAATGAATCAGAGTCATGAATCTCAGGAAGGCCCCCGCCATTAAGGCAGAGGTGGATAAGCTACTTAATGATGGATTCATCTACCTGGTTCCCTTGATTAAATGGGTATCCAACCTCGTTCTTGTGGATAAGAAGCAAGGAACCATCTGAGTGTGTATGGATTTCAAAGACCTGAATAAATCCTTCCCTAAAGATAATTTCCCTACACCATTTATCGATCAGATTATTGACAAGTGTGCTAAGAGTGAAATATTTTCTTTTATGGATGAATTTTCAAGCTACAATAAGATCCAAATTAAACTCGAGGATCAACATAAGACGATAATTATTTGTCCTTGGGGTACATTTGCATACCAGAAAATGCCTTTCAGCCTAAAAAAATCCTAAGCGACTTTTCAGTGGGTTATGACCTCTACTTTCCATGATCTCAAACATGTAGTTGAGGCTTATTTGGATGACCTCACTACTCACTCTCATAAGAGAGTGGATCATCCGACTCATCTTCGACTTGTGTTTGAAAGATGTCGTTATTATCGTCGATTACACCCTCATAAATGTATCTTTTGCGTTAGGTTAGGCCACCTGTTGGGATTCATAGTTTCTGAGCAAGGGATCATGGTTAACCCCATGAAGGTAGAGGAAATACTTCGATTGCCTCCCCCGTGCATCATTCAAAAAATTCATGGTTTACAGGGGAAAGGTAACTTCCTACATCACTTTATAGCCAACAATGCCAATATCACTTATTTTTTCATGCATCTCTTGAAAAAGGATACTCCGTTCATAATGGATGAGAAAGACCAGGAGTCCTTCAATGCCCTTAAGAAAGCCTTAGTTTCGACACCTCTAATTAGTCCTCCAAAATATTGTATAAATTTCTTGCTTTATATAGCCACGTTCGAAGGGACGATTGGTATGGTTCTATTTCAGGAGGATGACGAGCTCCACAAGCACGTTATCTATTATCTTAGTCGAAATCTAATTAGTCTTGATCTTAAGTACTCTCACATGGAGAAGCTAGCTTTAGTAGCTGTGCATGCGGTTCAAAGGTTGCACCATTATATTTTACTTCGCAAGAATACTATGGTCACTGATATCAATCCATTTCAATATTTCTTGACAAGATGTATCATAGGGGGGAAATACAATAAATGAATTATGATTTGGCAGGAATTTGATCTCTATTTTGTATCTACTAAATCTAAGAAATGACTAGTTTTTGTGGAATTAATGTCATATTTCCCTAGGCAGGATGAGGATACAGTTTATGATGACTCATTTTTTGATGAGCACATTTTCCTTATCTTGTCTTCGGATCCCTGGTATGGAGATATGTTAATATATATTCAAACTTTTAAAATTCCCCAACATCTTTCAAGAGATGACTGGCGATGTATACGCCATCAAGCCAAAAAAAACCTCATTATCAGTGACACTTTGTATCGTCGAGGGGTGGATTCTGTTTTGTGTCATTGTTTGACTCACGAAGAAGATGAGGCCACACTTAATGAATATCACAGTGGGGCATGTGGTGGTTACTTATCTGGGCTTGCGACAACCCAAAAGATATTGCGAGCTGGTTATTTTTGGCCGTCAATTTTTAAATATTGCATATAGACGGTCAAGAAGTGTCACCCTTTCCAAGTGTTCTCTCATAAGATGTGCTCGCACCCTTCCCCTTTACACCCAGTCATTACCGTTGGTCCCTTCACCAAGTGGGGGTTGGATTTCACGAATTGCAACCCAACCTCAGTTGGGTGGCACCATCACATTATCGCGGCCATGGATTATTTTACCAAGTGGGTTGAGGCCATGCCTACAATTAAATCTGACAGTGAGATTGCAACACATTTCATATTCAATCAAATTATAGATGGGTTTGGAATTCTGAAGGAGATTTTCATTGACCATGGCATTCATTTTGGTAACACAATGATGATAGAGTTGGCATTAAAAGTGGGGTTCAAGCAAGATCATTCGTTGTCCTATTATCCCCAGGAAAATGGCCAAGTGGAGGCCGTGAACAAACCTCTCAAATCCGTTTTGCAAAAGACTATCAGACAGAGAAAATATTACTGGCACGTGATGCTTCATCCTGCTCTATGGGCATACCAAACCACAGTAAATACTTCCATGGGTTTTTCACCGTTCCAGTTATTTCACGAAGTGGAGTTGGTCCTTCCCATTGAATGTGAGATCCCTTCTCTTAAGTTAGCAATTGAGCTCCTACCTAACACGACTGATCTTGAAGAATGCCTTGTACACTTAGAGAAACTCGATGAACAATGTCGATATGCCACTCTAGCCATCGAGGTGAATAAGCATCGTGTTAAGGTTCAGTATGATAAATATGTTCGTCCTTGATAATACGCTGAGGGTGACTTGGTCCTTCTTTATGACCAAGCTAAAGAATTGCTAGGGTAAGGAAATTTCAATCCCATGTGGAACGATCCTTATGTAGTGAGATCTGTCCTATAAAAAGGAGCTTATGAGTTAGAGGATTATGAAGGGAACATGATGAAGGAGCCCATAAATGGGCTCTATCTTAAGAAGTATTATGCTTGAGCCCTCTAGCTCAAGCATGAGCTTTGTATATTATTGTACTTTAGTGTATATAGTTTTCTCTGGTCCTTTTGTGTAATCAGTTTTCTTATTGAGTTTCCCCTTGGTTGGCAGATGTCAATGGAATTGTTGGTGTTCTTAGGATTCACGAACGGTTCTAGTCATCATACTCGAAATGTAGCTTTTGTTGCTTGGGTTATATATTCACCCGATTAACAACTGGTGTCTTTAGGAGGCATTTGTCTAGAACCATCGATGAACAATGTGGTTGAATATAACACCGTTATTGAGCTATTACACAATTCCATTTCACATGTTATTCAATATCTAGAAGTTTGCATGGATTCTCAATTAGTTGTGTGTCAATTGAACGCAAAGTATCAGGTTAGGGATCCTACGCTACTCTGATGATTCCTTCAGGTACGAATTTTGGAATGATATTTTGATTTCATTGTTTATAATCATGTCCCTAGAAGTTCTAATCAAGTATCTGATGCATATGCTAATTACATTTTAGATTCAAATTTGTTACATTACTAAGCAAAGGAAAACACATTCATACATTCATCCATTGTAAGATACATAAGTAAATCCGAAGACCAAAAGTTCTTATATTTGATTCATTAAGTTAAAAACAAATGGTATCATAATGAAAAATTAGGCTTGTATCCTTCAAAACATATATCGGCGGTACATCAAATGACCATGGCATCTAAGCTTATGGTCCTGATTGCGTGTCTTGATAGAACACTATAGAATTAGCGAGACATCGAAAGAGTCTCACCCATGCATGGGGTACACGTGCAACATGCCTCTGCATATCCTCAAGCAGATCCTTGACCTGGAGAATAAGAATCCTGTGCGTTAGACATGATAGGTTTCCCTACACGTTTTGAAGCACTCACTTTGCATCCCTACCTACCATCCACTCCCCTTGGCCCCTGCATTGATGTTGTGGGTATCCATCCAGTCATCGTGGAAATACATATGCATAAGAGAAATAACTGTTAGTATCTGATACCATGCCAAAAATATTTACATTTTTTTTTTGCACTTATCTAATCAAAAAACACAAAAAAATGAAATATACAAAATTTAAAATTCTTACCAATCTCCCCAAAGGCAGATCCTTGTGGTAATGACATGTCACGATCCCCTTGGTAGTCAACCCCCTCACAGGGATAGTCATCGATGACAATAACTAGTCATTGCCACCAATGATAAAAATCATCATTGTAGGGAGTTGGCACCCTACCTCCTCCCAAACTCCTCATCACCTTGGGTCCACCGGGTCATGGATGGATCATGTTGACCATGTGGAAGAAATTACACTCTAGGACTAAGGGAGGGAATCCTCTCGATGAAAAAACTACACAAAATGGAGGCAAACCCAAAGTTCCTCATCCTCCCAAGTTTGCAGTCAGTAAGTTGGCTCTTCATGTTGGCCAACAGTGAGGTACTCCAATCATAAACTATGGGTTTCAAACACTCCACAACATAAAACATAAGTGACCTCGATGCTTGATGTAACGAATCTGATCCCGATATTTGTGTGAGCACTAGAATGATGATCTTCAAGATCAGTTTCTTAATTTCCCTAATAGGGAGTTGGCTCCCCACTTTCTCTATATCTGCAACATAGTAGGTGGAGATGTACTCTTCTATATTCATCCCACCTCTAACCCTTCATGCCTTGAGATTTACCATCTCACCCCGGTGAGAGAAACCTGTAATGAAATAAATATCGTCCACCTCAATTCTCAATGGTTTCCCATCAAGATTGAAGGCCTCCGTATTTAGATCCCAATAGCTTATCAATGTTTGGAGCAACCTCGTTTGTGCCCTCATTCCATATATGGCCCAAAAATTATGGAGCCTGCATCTTTGCAATTCTTTTTTGGCCCTCATATCTCTTTCTGTTGCAACATCAACATCCTCGTGCTCTCTTTCCCTCCATTCAATGACCATCCTACAAATATTTTCACTTACTAATCAATTCTAGCTGGAGTTTGTGGCCCCAAAGAGTTTACTCTCCAATCCTTTTCCAAGGTCCTACTTTCTAGACTATTGTTGGTTTTATATAAAGAAAATTCAAGTTGATTTTTAAATTATGCATTCATTTTAAGAAGCAATTGTTTACTCGGGGATATGACGGTGCAACTTGTGTTGTTTTTAAGACTCTTGTAGAAAGAAACTTTTAAGAACATTGGCAAACAAAAAATCACTCTTATCCTTCAATGCATTTAGTTTTCAATGTAAAGCATGAACACATTTTTGAAATGGAACCATGATGCGGGATGCAAACACTAAATGCAATTTTTAATTTTGAGACTTACAACAATGAGACCCTACTTAACAAGCAAACTAAAAGGAAAATGCAACTAAATAAATACTACTCTAAAATGTGCAAACAATAAAGAAAGAGAAGCATAAAAAAAATATTTTTAGTTCTTTTCTTTTTAGAATGAATGCTAATGCAAGCATACCAACACTTTTCTACTAAAAAATCCTATTGCAAGTAAAAACTGTGAACCAGAACAACAAAAATATTGCAGCAAAGTAGGGAAGAAAGGGGAGAAAAGGAGAACTTTTGAGATCCAATATGCACACACACTTTTTGTGAAGGAAACATGCATGTACTCATTCCTTTGGTGAAGGAAACAAGTGTGTACACACTCTATTCCCAAGAGCAAGGTGTGTGTTTTTAGTTATGGGAAAAATATTCTAGTGCAAGATTATCTATTAGACTGACAACAAGAAAAACAAACCGAAAACTCAACAGAGAACCCTAAACTAAGCCTAAAAGAAACAAAGAAAACCTTATTGAGAATAACTCAAGGAATTATCCCCAATGGAGTCACCAATTTTGTTGCAAATGAAATTTATCTTATGGCTAGGGAGAACCATTAATAGAGAGGAAGTCAAAGAACAATACATTTTTTTCTCTAAAGTAGATTACAATGATTTTTACATAATTACCAGTTAGTTATAAGGAAAATTACCTTGTGTTGATGGCTGATTGGAGATGAGTCTTGCAATTTGGTATCTCTCCAATCATATTCGTTCCTATTTAAGGTCACACACCTACACATAAAGAAGAAAACACCTTCTTCAAACTTGTTGGTATAAACAAAGAGAAACATGCAATAACTACCCTAACTAACTCTATCAGGTGAGTCAGAACCACATCCAAATACTAAAAGGAGATCAAATTATTCAATATTGAACTTAACACAAAATTTGGGGGTGATAAAGAAGAGAGATATTCATTTTATTATAGTAAACAATGATACATAAAACATTTACATAACTTCACTACTAGCACTATTGTAACCATCGTCTGGATTCCTTTGTCCTTGATCCACTCAAGACTGCTTCAAACTCTAATTCTCTTCTCTACGTGAGTATGATGAAAACTAGGAGGCTTTATACCTCAAATAGTAAAGGGAGAGGGTACTTCAGGAACGAAGGGCTTACTAGGAGATGAATGTCATAAAAACCACATGGATATGACTGACTTTGACTACTTTGGGCAAGAGGATATCTCTGCTATGGTATTAGTGCTTCTGCTTCTCTCTAGCTAATCCTTCCATTAGACCTCTTTTTATACCATTTCAAGATGGTTGAGACCATTTTCAATAGGTTTTAGAGAGTTACAAAAGTGCTTTTCCCGTAAACCCTACTCAAGAGTGCATAATTTTCATGAAATTTTATATATTTTAGTCACTTTTGAAGCTACCCATATATTTACTGAAGGAAAGAGGTGTGTACATGCTCTTACTCTAAGGATAAAGTGTGTGTGGATTAATAAGGAGGATTTTTGGGAAAAGTTCAGAATGGGCATATGAGGGTGTTAGAAAATGATATAACATAAACAATTTTCTACAATATTCAAGGAATTCATCCATTATGGACAAGTTTTTTAGAGTGACTTGCATGGTGATAGTTGCAATAATTTTCCATAGATACTCCCTCAAAATCCAAATTCATATTTGCACGTGGGGGTTCAAGGGGTTTTGTAGGCATGATAGTTCTACTATATAATGACTTGTAAGGTATTTGTGTTGAAGTACCTTCTCTATAACTTCTTTTGATATCAATAATCTCATTGGTTAGTCTTTTGACCATGTGTTGGAGATTTTCTAACTCACAGGAATTCTTTTCTTTTGTATCTGAAAATGGTTTTAGTGTAGGATTAAGTAAGACAATAGGTTTCTTAGTAGGAACATTATCTCTCCTAATACATACATACATACATACATACATACATACATACATACATACATATACATACATACATACATATATATACATATACATACATACATACACACACACACACACACACACACACACACACACACACACACACACACACATATATATATATATATATATATATATATATATATAACACACACACACAGACACCGTGATTTTCTTTACAACTTATAATTTTGGATTCCACTTTATTTTCTTCCTCAAAGTTTGCAACAAGAGTATTTTTTCTAGCACATTTGACAAACATGGAAATAGGTGCAAGAAAAACATTGACATAGACTTCAATTTGAATTTCTTGTGCTAGTTTAGTACCAATATTGAATTTATTTACGAGTGTGGTAAAATTTTGATTAAATTCCTTAACTCCCTCCTTTGGATGCATAGCCATTGTGAATAATTCAACCATTAATGTGCATGGTGTGGTTTCTTTCCCTAACTTATCTAAGAAATACTTTTGGAAATCACCTCAGTTTGTGATAGAGCCAATCGTTAGGTTAAACTACCATGTTGAAAATTTATTTTCGAATGTGTAGGGGAAAATATGACAAAGCATGTCTTCAAGTTGGACATTTATTATGCAAATGGATAGAATGAATTTCTTGATACAGTCTTTAGGAGGACTAGATAACTTTGGTTGAAATTTGGGAAAGAGACACTAATTTGGATTTATGAGTGAAAAAAAATGAAACCACAGATTTATAATGTTAACACAGAGACACAATGAACAATAACAGAGATACAATAAAACTTGACTTCTATTAAATAAGAAACATGCTGAAAACTGTAAAATGCAAACTGAAAACAAGCTTGCTAGAATGGTGGCAACTTATCTCTGAGAAGAGATGTGACGGCTATGCTCATTCGCAAGAAGATGAGTACAATGAGGCTCTGAAGGAATTTTTACAATAAGGATGAATTCCAAAACCCTAGACATACAAAAGCCTAACCCTAGGAGATGAAGCGCCAAAAGTCATGTGGGTCCTATTGGGGTAAGTTAGTACATTAACTTCCCGGAGTCGTAACTTTTGCATACGATCTCTATTTAGGGAACACGATAGACCATTGGAAATGTATTGACAAAGAGATTCATTTAGGGGGACCAATAAAATCCTTGGGATATCATTAAGGTTCCTAAGCGTGAAAAAACATCGTTTAGGCCCTCAAACTGGCCCCAAAAGTTAAAAATTGATAAAAATAGTAAATTGCCAAAATTGCCAGAACATTGTTTTGAGCTAGTTGGAAAAGGTGGGTGGCCATCGATATCCACCTGGATCAGAAACTCTGTGTGTTTTTTCAAGTTGTGAAGTTGTCTAGGTATAGCGAAAACATCTTCGACCAACCAAGGTTGATCTTGACCTTGATTTTCAACCATGTCTAAATTTTCATAATAAGTTTCTTGTTCATAATCACTCTCCAAATTAACAGTTGACCTGGGGGATGTAGTGGGTTCAGAGTTGGTGGGATCTAATTTAGGGTTTCGAGAATTTCTTCAAAATACAAGTTGACCATGTCTTTGATAATATGAACCAATGTGTCTTCTCAATTTCGGGTAATGTTTCTTGGAGTACACTTTTTCCTAGGAAGTAAGGGTGCAACTAGCAGAGCACTATTTTTCCTAGCAAATTCTCTAGTTATTTGGTGAAGCGTGTCTACTTCTTCATTTGAAACTACATAAGGATTATTACATGGGGAATTAGGGTTTTTGGAGGATATACGCTCACTAAATTTTGCTCAATGAGATGAAATGAATAAAATAATATTTAATATACATAAAGTGAATGAGTGAATGATCATTTTACATTTGAAAGAGTCTCGACTATAAATATAGCCTAAGGTGCCTATTAATAAGAAGTCGCGACTTTATTATTGTTTATTATTTTGTTTTTTATTGTATTTTAATTCTATTATTTATTAGCCTTATTTATTTATCATTATCTTAGGCTTTACATATATAACATTGCCTTCCCATTTAAAGATTTCTTTGTCTTGAAAGAGATCTTGAATGATTTTTTCTTCATTTGTGGAGAGGCATCTTGATTACGTTTTTTTTTTTTTGAATATCCATGAGTTTTTTTAGTGGATGGTGTAGGTTTTATACCCCATATACTTTGTAGTTCTTCCCTTTCCATTTGAATTCCATAAATTGTTCTTGTAGGTTTGTGGCATAGGTGCCCAATTGCATCATCTCCTAACACCATGTCCATTCCACCAAGGAGTAGAGTGTAGTATCCATATTGTAGTTCCATATTTTTTATATGTATAGAAACCTTATGGAAACTTCCTAATCCTTTGATTTGTTGACCATGAACTATTGAAACCATGATATTCCTTATAGGGTATACAAAAATATTTAATCGTATTGTGAGATTAATATCCACAAAGTTGTGTGTACTTCTGGGATCTACTAAAATTGTGATATTTTTACCCTTAATGCTTCTCTTGAATTTTTAGGGTTCTTGGATCCATTTTTTCTTGTAATTGCTGCAAGCGATATCACATGTTTTCCATCTTGATTGTTATGGATGGTACCACTATTTCTCATATGAGGTGGGGTATAAATGTAGGTGGTTTCACTTATTCTTCTTAGACTATAATATTGTTAAAGCCCCTTGATTCATCTTCCTTTTGTTTTCTCCTAATGCATTTAATTTATGCTAATGACACCTTTGGTGATTTTTCATGTTCATCAGAATCTAACATGTATTCCTTAGCGAGAACCTCTACTTCCTTATCATTTATAATTTTGCAATGATATAGGTGATTAGATAAACAATTATGGCATGGAAACCAATTTTTACCACATTTATGATGATTATTTTACTTCCTTTTTTATTCATAATCAGAGTTTCTTATGGAAGTGTCTGATTCTCTTTCATCTTCATATTTGTATGACTTCTAATTTATGCAATTATTCCCTAGAGACCACTTGTCTCCACAATATTTTCATTTTCCCTCCCTTCGTCGTTGGGCTTCCATACTATAAATTTTTTTTTTCCTTTGAAATGCGATAAAGGATGCCTTGAATTTACGAAATCTGTGCTTTGTGGTGGTTTCAACCTTGAATAACCTTGGTCAACGTTTTTTTGAGATGACATTTTAAACTTATTTTCCACGTTTTTGTTTTCCTTACATCAGGTCTTATCCATGGTTTTGATATTATGCATTTGTAATTCCTCCCTTATGTAATATTTTAATCCACATACGTCTAAAGTAATTGATCTTTTGATAATTGAGGTAGTCGCATTGCCAATGCTTCTTATTCACAAGTGTACTCATCTACATCACCTTTTTTCTTTTTTCTGGCGATTTTTGCAAAAATGTCCTTCTATGTCAAACCTTGAAACCTCTTAAAGAAGTCATCTTTGAACTTGGCCCAACTATAGTGGCTCACCTTGGTTGCATACTTCCACCACATATACCAATTATATTCATTGCCTTCAATCTACATAGAATCATACTTTATTTTTTCCTTGTTGAAGTGAATGTTATGTATTTCAAAGTACTCTTTTGCCTTATTGATCCAAGCCACACTCTACTTTTCATCTCCATCAAATCTGGGTAACTCCAGTTTCAATCTCATTAGGTATTCAAATATTGGTTGAGTTGAATAGGGTGGTGGTTGGTTGACATTAACAACTGGTAAGCCATTAGGAAACATTCTCATTTTCATGTTAGTTGTACTCATAGGGTTAGGTTGTGGATGAGTGGTAGAGGAGATTGAAGAGATGGATTACCAAGGAGTCATATTATGTAGGTTTGTGTGGGCGAAGGATTCCTTGTCCCTTAGATATTTATCAAGTTGATCTAACCTGAAAGATGTTTGGTCTTGTAATTTTTTTGTTGATTTCCTTTGTCATATCTATTCTCATATTATGCATGCTTTGATTCATTTCATTTTTTTAGTATTTGTAGTGATCTCATCTCTGAGACTGTGTGTTAACTCATGTTTGAGATCTTAATTTTTTTCTAATCTCTTCCCTTAGTTATTCTTGGTTTTTATCCATTTTTTCCTCAAGTTTTTTATAATTATGTTTGAACTCTCTTTCTAGTTTATCAATCCTTGATTTGACTTCAAACATTTTTCTGGTTATGGGAGGAGTGTTTTTTGGCTCAATTTTGACTGAGTCAATTTATTGCTATCCCCTTTAGGATTTATGAATTTATGAATTATTAGAATTCCTAAATTTCCAAATTAATTAGAATTTCCTTAATTTTTGAATTAATTGGTTGATGGAATTCAATTGTATGCACTGCCATACTAAGTATGTATGGCACAATCAATTAATTAATGCACTATGTTGCATTCTATAGTTGTATGGACTGCAATTTGCTATTAATTTCACTATATGGTGTTTGACAACACAGGTATTCCAACAGAGGAAAAACACCTTCAGTAACCACTCACACAACCAGATCAAAGATCAACACACCAATGTTTTACGTGGTAAAACCCCTATGGGAAAACATCCATGTCCCCAACCAACTTGGCCACTTGAGGCAATTTATTAATGCAAAAGAAAAATATTACAAGAGATTTTCTCACAATCGATCATCGACAAATGACCCTCCTGCTCTTTAAATAGAGATCATGGACCAATTGGGTGTTAAGAAACATATCGATGTAGTTGTTAAGGTCAAGGAGAATATGATGCATTTGATCACTCTATGTTGGGAACATATCGTGATCATTGGATTATAAATGCATACTAATGCATACTAGATAAACACATTAAGAAACACACTTTAACCTAATGACACATTAGACCAAGTTGATCTTAACTAAATCCTAAGTGTCTAAATATCCTAACATCCCCCCTTAGGAAAAACTTGTGATATGATTGAAGGATTTAAAAAGGTGACACAGAAGGAGAAGGAAAGAGGCATTAGAGCCTATCCCCTCTTTATGATAACTTCCTAAATTCCTAACATAGATATAAGTTTGGTTAACTTCTCTTCTATAAGAGACTTTGTGAAAATGTCTGCAACTTGATCTTCTATAGGGAAAAATAACACTTCAATAACTTGATCGTGAATGAGTTTTCTGATGAAGTGCATATGTATCTCGATGTGTTTGTTGTGTTGATGTTTAAATGAATCTTTGGCAATCTTGATGGCACTCTGGTTGTCACACTAGAGGGTGGCTAGATGTTTCTATTGGAAGCCAAACTCTTAAAGGATCTGTTGAAGCCCCAAGGCTTCTTGAATTACATTAACCGCTGCTCAGTACTCTGCTTCTATTGAATAAACATCAATAGCATGTTGTTTCTTACAATGTTTCTTACAAGACCGAGTGATAGGTCCAGAACCAAGGATGAAAACATAACCTGCAATTTCGATCATCAGGGTTTCCGATCCAATCTGAATCAGAAAAACCAACCTCGAACATACTGAAGTATCCCAAACTAAACTACACCTAGGACATACTGAAGTATCCTTTTAGTTTTTTTCCAATCGCTTTCATGGGGTTTCTGCATATACTAGGAAACAATACCAACATCAATGGAAATATTGGAATGATTATGAGCCAAATATAACATGCTACCAACTAAGTGACACTAGAAAGTGACATAAACTTCAAGAGTAGTACAGGTGGCAACAAGTTTGACTCCAGATGGAAGGGAGAAGTTAGAATCATCCATGTGAAAGCGATGAAGAAGGTCATAGGCATACTTAGAGTGGGAAAGAACAATTCCTTCATTGGTTTGAAAAACTTGAAGGTCAAGAAACTAATGCAAATGGCCTAAGTTTGTCTTTTCAAATTTATTTTTAAGGATGGATTCACATAGGTTAAAAGTTTAGGGTCACTACTAATGAGGATAAGGTCATCAACATAACGAAAAATTATTATGAGATGGATTCCTACTTTCTTGGTATAGATATTAGGGTCAAAATGACATCTAGAAAATCCCTTGTCAAGAAGAAAGCTGTCCATTTTGGCATACCAATCTCGAGGAGATTGCTTAAGACCATAAAGAGATTTCTTAAGGAGACAAAAAAGGTCAGAGTCATTTTGGACATAGTCAGGAAGTTGTTCCATGTAGATTTCTTCTTGAAAATACCCATGCAATAAGGAATATTTAACATCCATCCAATGGACCTCCCATTTATGTGATGTTGAAAGGGATAGAACAAGGTAGATGGAATTCATTTTATCTATGGGGGAAAAAGTTTCATTATAGTCAATGCCTTCTGCTTGAGAGAACCCTTTGAAAAATAACTGATCCTTATGTCTTTCAACACTTCGATCTGATGCATAATTAGTTCTATACATCAGTTTACATATGACAAGTTTTCTACCTTTCGGAAGAGGTACAAGATCCCAAGTATTATTCGCCATTAAAGAGATATACTCTTCATTCATTATTGCATCCCAATATGGATGACTTGAAGCTTCTGAAAATGTGTTTGGATCACGAGTCTCTAAAAAATGAGCCAAAATAGAAGAGGCGCATTGGAATGTGAACGTGTCTGACACTGATATGAAGGATCACCATGAATATCACTAGCCGCTTCTCGTGTTGAACATACCCATCTAGAAAGTGGTGGTGCTAGTGTAGGTTCATGTAAAATGGAATCATATGGAGGAAGGTGAGTAGGAGGATATGGATTTTCATCCTCACTGTCATCATCTAAAGAAGAAGAAACTGTAATAGGAATATAATATGACACAAAGACCAAATATATATTGCAGGTCGAAGATGACACAAATTCCAAATTACATTCACAGGCTAATAGATTTTCATCAAATTTAACATCTATGCTAATAATAATTTCATTGGAATGAGGTTGAAGAATTTTTCAACCTTTGACATCTTCAAAATATCCAAAAAAAATACACTTCTCACTTTTAAGTTGTAAATCTTTCCTTTTGTCATCAGGATTTTGAGCCCATGCTACATTGCCAAATACACTGAAGTGGCTTACATTGGATTAATTTCATTCCATGTTTCTTTCGGTGTTATATTTTTTAGAGCCTTTGTGGGAGTGTGATTTACTATGTAATTTGCACAATTGATGCCTTATACCCAATAATGAAGACTTAATCCCTTAGATTGGATCATACAATTTTCCATTTCTTTTAATGTGTGATTCTTTCTCTCAGCAACACCATTTTTTTGTGGTGTATGTGGAACAAAATGTTGCGTTTGAATGCCATGTGCAGTGCAATAAATTGTAAATTTGTTGTTCACATATTCGACTCCATTGTCTATTCTTAATCTTTGAAGTTGATGTCCATATTGTTTTTCTCATGGGACTTGTAGGCCAAAAACTTGTCAAAAACTTCACTCTTAAGTTTTAAGAAGTAAAACCAAGTGCGTCTGGAGAAGTCATCAATGAAAGTTAATAAATAGTTTCACCTAGAGAAAGAAGGAGAAGAATCCGACCACATAAATCATTGTGAACAATCTGCAAAGGGGTCGAGGCGTGCCAAGATGCACATTTGTCAAAAATGTCCCGATGATGTTTTTTGAGAATACAACCATCACAAACACCATCTTTGCAAGAAACAAGTGGAAGACCAGTCACCATGTGTTGATTATATAGGTGCTTGACTGAGCGATAATTTAGATGACCAAACCACTCATGCCAAATTTTTCTCAAGTCATCATTATGAGCAACAAAAATTGATCGAAAAGATGATGACCCAAAGTTGTCAAACTTGTACAACTTGGTAATATCATCAACAATTCCAATTGCAAGAACATGCTTAGGATCTTTTAAATGCTTGATTACAACTTGGTGAGGTGAAAACTCTATGGTATTACCTTCACCTGAATGAGTGATCTAATATATTGATAGAATGTTGTAGGAAAGACTTGGAATACATAATACATCATTGAAATGACCATTATCTACCTGAACTCTTCCAGACCCTACAGCACTAAGAGATCTATCATCATCAACACATATTTTTTTGGTGTTACATTCATTAAGAGAATAAAATATGGCTTTATCATTAGCCATATGATAAGATGATCCATAATCAATAAGCCACTCATAAGAAGAAAAAGAAGAAGAAGAAGAAGTTGCATTGAAGGAGAAACCAGAAGTAGAAAGTGCATGTCCATGCGAATAGGAAGAAGAACCAATATTGATGTTGTGCTTCTCCATTGTTGCTTTTAAGGCTTCCATCTTTTTAAAACACTTAGACTCCACATGACCATCTTTGCCACAAAAGTTGCAATGTATGTTAGTCTTCTTACTTTTGGATTTTTCTCCTTTGTCACCATTAGGAGTAGAAGCCGACTGAGACGGTTTGGGACCCTTGTTTTTCTTGTTATTGTGGTGAGGATGTTGCTTCTTGGGATTCTTGGATTTATCTTTCTGTTGGACCACTAAGGCTTTGTTGAATGTACCTGCAGTACTGATCAATTCAACTTGCACAATCTTTTCTTTCTCTTGAATCAAAGAATCACAATAGGACTCAAGAGATGGTTCTTTATAAGCACTCCCTAGAGCTTCTCTGGTGTCATAGAAGGTAGATACAAAGACTGTTGGAAATACTAGAACAACTGAGAGGGGGGGNATTATTAAGATTTCTTCATATGTCATCAACCAATCATACAACATATGGACAGTAAGAGCAAAGATCATCAGTCACACATAAAATACACACAGAGACAGATTTTCACGAGGAAACCCATAAAGGGAGAAAACCTCTTATTCTTCGAAATGATAGGCAGTCTTTTTGTGTTCTGTACATCATTTACAATTGAGCACCAACTCAATGTGAGGCTGCTACCTCTGTTTTACAAGGTGCAACTTGTTTGAGAGCTCCAACTCTCTAGTTTCTCTAGCACCCACTAGAAGGACGCACCAACTCCCTGTTTATTCCAGCACCAACTGGATGGAAGCACCAACTTCCTGATTATTCTAGCACCAATTGGATGGAAGCACCGACTTCCATTTACACAGGCTCCAACCTGCATAACAGAGAACATCTGTTCTCCCTAGCACCACCCTGCCACCCTAGTTTCTCTGGCTGCAACCAGATGGAAGCTACAACTTCCTGTGTTCAAGCACCCAC
>ML791154.1:436021-446149 GCA_009831015.1 Picea engelmannii
AGAAAGTAATAGCACAAAGACTATACATATGTTACAAAAAGTTACCCACAATGACGATGCTATGAGTAATACTTCTTGAGGTAGAGCCCATTTCTAGGCTCCGCCAAAGCATTCCCTTCAAAATCGACCAGACGATAAGCGCCCTTCTTTAAAACCTCTTTAACAATGAAGGGTCCAAACCACATGAGTTTAAACTTTCCTTCCCCCAGAGGGTCCTTATCTTGGTCATAAACCGGGACAAGGTCACCATCAGAGAAAACCCGAGGACGAACAGACCTATCATATTGAAACTTAACCTTATGTTTATGAGCCTCATTGGCCAGGGCCGCATTGCGACTCTGTTCATCAAGTTGCTCAAGGTGTACTAACCATTCTTCAAGTGGAGAAGTGTCTGGCAATAACTGTACTGCCAATTTTAGAGATGGAATTTGACATTCGATGGGCAAGATTGCCTCCAGCCCGTAAACGAGTTGGAAAGGTGAGAAATCAGTTGCAGTCTTAATTGATGTTCAGTAAGCCCATAATGCCGAGTATAACATCAAATGCCAGTTGGATTTGGCTGAGTTGATGGTTCGCTGTAGCATTGTCTTAAGAGTTTTATTAACATCTTCCACCTGCCCATTGGCTTGGGAATAGTAAGGTGAGGAATGTTCTTGCCGTAACCCAAGCTTTGATATTAACTTGGACATCATTTGATTCTGAAAGTGACTACCATGGTCAGTGAAAATCTCTCTCGGGACTCCGAACCGTGCTATAATCTGGTTAAATAAGAAGAGAGCTGCAGTCTCTCCATCATCTTTGAACGTCGGCATAGCTTCGACCCACTTAGTGAAGTAGTCGACAGCCACAATGATATAGCGATGCCCCCGGGCTGATGGGGGGTTGCAGGTAATGTAATCAATCCCCCACTTGGTGAAGGGACCGACGGTGATAACAGGAAACATGGGAGCTGGATGTGCCCTCATCTTCCGTGAGAAGATTTGGCACAGATGGCATTTCTTGACCGACTCGATACAATCTTTTATAAGCGTGGGCCAAAAGTAACCTGCTTGTAAAATCTTTTGGGCTGTTGCCAACCCGGATAAGTGACTGCCAAAAGCTCCTGTATGACAATCGTTGAGCACTATGACGGCCTCCGCATGAGTCAGGCATCGACGCAAGATACAATCTACACCTCGCTGATACAAAGTATCATTGAGTATAAGATAGTTCTTGGCCTGATGGCATATCCACCAATGCTCATCATGAGAAGAAGAGGTAGGACACTTCAAATTCTGGAGATAGATCAGTATATCTCCGTAGCAGGGGTCAGACGATTCGATCAAAAACATATCCCCCCGGATAGGCGATTCCTCAGGCACAACGTCACCTGACTCAACCGAAAGTTCCGAAATAAGTTCTGCGAAGACCAGTGACTTTTTGGACTTCGCCGAAACGAAGTCTAAATCAAATTCTTGGAGGATGACCATCCATCTACTAATTTTTCTGTCGATAACTCGTCGTGTCAACATGTACTGAAATGGATTCACGACGGCAACGACAGTGGTCTTACGAAACAGAACATAATGACGGAACCGTTGAACAGCATGGACTACTGCCAACGCGAGTTTTTTGAGATGGGTATAATTAAGTTCCGGTCCTACAAGGCATCGGCTCAGGTAATAGATCACGTATTCAGAAAACGAATCATCTTCCTGAACTAAAACCATTCCTATGGTTGACTCTGCGACAACCAGATATAATAGGAAATCCTTGTTATAGTTCGGTGGCCGTAGCAGAGGTGCGGTTGTAAGGGCATGTTTTGCGTTGAAAGAGTGCTACGCTGCTTCGTCCCAGAGAAAAGGAACGCCTTTCTTCAGTAAACACATGAAGCCCTTGGTGATTTCAGCATAGTTGGCAATGAAGCGTCGTAAGAAGTTCGCCTTGCCTTGAAGACTTTGAAGTTGTAAGATTGTGCGTGGGGGGGGCAACTGGACTATTGCCTCCACCTTAAGAGGATCGACCATGATCCCCGTTGTTGAAATGATGAAACCTAACAAACATCCTGACGTGACGCAAAAGCTGCACTTGTTGGGATTCAAGCGAATCCGGAAGTAGCGGCAACGTTCGAAGATGAGTCTGAGGTGTGTAGGATGATCCTTTAGCTTGCGAGAGCGTGATGCTAAATCATCTAGAAAAGCCTCGACTATATGTTTGAGGTCATGAAACACAAAAGACATGGCCCGCTGGAAAGTAGCGCCAGCGTTCTTGAGACCAAAAGGCATTATTCAATAGGCGAATGTACCCCATGGAAAAATGAATGTTGTTTTGTGTTGGTCCTCAGGCTTGATTTGGATTTGGTTATAGCCTGAGAAACCATCCATGAATGAAAAGGCTTCACAACCGGTGAACTCATCAATGATCTGGTCGATGAATGGGGTTGGATAATTATCTTTTGGACATGCCTTGTTCAAATCACGGAAATCGGTACAGACACGAATTGTGCCTTGTTTTTTATCGACTGGCACGGGATTTGACACCCATTGAGTCAAGTGAATAGGGTATATGAACCCTGCCTTAAGCAATTTCTCAACCTCAGCCTTAATGGATGCTGCCTTCCTAGGATTAACTGGACGAAGTTTCTGTCGAACAGGCTTAGCGTCCGGATATGTAGTGATCTCATGTTCAACTATTTTCGGATCGATGCCTGACATTTCCTCGTAAGACCAAGCAAAAACATCGCGAAATTCTTTAAAAAGATCCGTGTAAATTTGAATCTCTTTGGGGGAGCAATCTGCTCTGACGAAGACATTCTCCATGACGTCGGGGTTGCGGGAGATGTTGATAGGTATCGTGGCAGCGATAGTCGCCATATTTCCCTCAGCATAAATATCCTGTGTAGCTAAGAGGTTAATGGGACAAGGCTGATCTCCTGTCATGGTGATAGTGAATTCTCCTACCTCGATTCGGTGTAACTCTGGGAGGAAGTATGATCTGTGATGAATATCTTCCCAGGGTTTGTCCAGACCAGTCATTGCTTCAATTATTGTTTCGTCAGAAGGCAAGACTAAATCTAACGAATTGGTGTTGGAAAAGGAATCCTGAGCCCAGATAGGCTCAAAGAGTGGATCCATCTCTTGTGCTGGAACTGGATCAGGAGTAGCTAAAGTTTGCTGAACCAAAGAGTACGCTACTTCAGCGGTCGACAAGGGCGTAGACATGCCCGCATGCCCCATCACATCCATCGTGTCTGATGGGAAAGGAAGAATCCACGGATTCTGAAAGTACGTCGTGCAGAACGATGAAACATGGAAAATCTCAGCCTTGTGGTGAGTCAATATAAACTTGACATCGCTATGAGGAGGTGGGTAGTCGAAAGTGCCCATCAAATATGGGCACAAGCCAACTCCTACGTTAACGACACTGGCTTGAGGATTATCAACCATGGGAACCGTGGATTCCCCCAGAGCTGGGTCAGGTCGAGAGAAGGATAACCGATCAATGGTCACTATCCGGCCTTCATGTGGAAACAAAAGGACTCGGAAAACTGTAGCAACCACTGCTTTCATTGCGTAAGTCCAACTATGACCTAACAATAGATTGTAGTCAATGGGGGCATCAACTACCTCTACTTCGACACACACAGTCTTCCCTCCTAACTGCATAGGGAAAGAAGGAATGATGCCATGCGGGCAGAAAGAACGACCATCAAACGCAGTGAGGAGAGTAGGTGACAGAGACAACTCAGGTTGACCAATGACTTTCCAGCATGCTAACGACATAACGCAAGTCGAAGCGCCCTCGTCTACCACTGTGCGGAAGATATTCCGTGTAAAAGTTTTCGTGGGATGAGCCACTACTATCTGAAATGTGACGTGGTAAGGCAAACGAGGTTTCAAGTCAGTCGTATCTAACATAATGGTACCTGGGTTACAGGTCTCAATAGAGCCTAAAGCAGTCAACAAGGCTTTCCTTTGAGCAGGGCAACTGTGGAGGACTTCCAAAGCAGACATAGCACAAGGGGTTTGTGATAAATATTCCACCACAGAGTAGTTTTGGGCAGTCCTTGGATTTGGATTGTGAGAAGCTTGCTTAAACGCACCTTTTGGGATTCATGTCATTGTCTCACCCAACGTCTTCTCGATCTGTAGAGGAAGAGATGGGATCTCGACTTCTTTTCCCTTCTCAGAGGCGCTTGGTTTTCTATAGTCGTGTGCTCTAGTCGTAATGAAAGTGTCACTTTTCACCATATATACGTTCGCGGAAGATGGATTGTTTGGGGGAGGGCAGTTTTCTTGGATTCCCCCCTCAGTACTTGCAGAGGCTTGAGTTAAATTTTGCCCATGCTGAAAGGGATTAGTCAACACGACTTGCTGTTGCTGCGTGACAAACTTTTGGGCCTCCGCAAGTCGAGGACACAGATGAGTAGGGTGGTCTTCCACACATAAGTTTCACGGATACCTCGCCTTTCATTTTTCGGTAGTGCCCTCGCCAGCATTATCAGTTGGTTTCTTATCCCCCTTACCCTTCTTGCGTTGTTTTTTCTTACCTTCAGACTACTGGGTGGTCTTTGGGTTAGTCGTCTGTACGGAGTGTACTTCCGACATTTGGGTAGGAGGAGCAACCAAAGCAAGATTCTGGCTGGCCGCTGAGTGTTGTATAGATAACTGTTGCAATTGTTTTGTCAATTGCTCAGCGGGCTTGGTTTGTGCCGAACCAACTATAACATCAACATGTGGTCCGGCTCTCTGTCTGGTTTTGTCCAGAATCGATCATGGTGCATCCAGAAGGATGGTGTACAATAGACTAGACTGAGAATAGATAAGCTTAAATTGTTGAGCTCTCATGATAGCATCTTCCTCGGAGAAAACCCCTGAAGTTGCGACGTCTTTGGATAACTGCGAAACTAAAGACTTAAAGAACCACTCAAGCAGGAATGCTGGTGGAACGGGTACCTTGATAAGACTCTTTCGGTGTTGCCACTCTTGAATATGATCTGAGATATGGTCCACTGTCGTCTGCGAGAAATTGGCTAGCAACTCAGTGCCGACGTCGTATCTCACAGGTAACTGGAAATGGTTAAGGAAAGCCATAGCCAGTTCACCGAAAAAATAATATCGTGAACGATCAAGCTCTATGTACCATTTCGCGACACTCCCAATAAGAGTGTGTTGAAACAATCGCAACTGGACGGAGTCATCTTTCAGTGAGTTAGATGAACACCATAAGTGGAAAGTAGTCACGTGATCACCTGGATCTTCGTTAGGCTTGGCCTCGAAATTTGGGATGTTCGAAGGCAACTTCGTCGGCATAGGAGGCCAATGCGAATCGTGACAGATAGGATCATTCAACAACCGTGTTAAATCTAGAAAGTGTAGCATTGCCAAGAAAGGTAGTTTAGGTTGTTGCTGATAGCTAGGATAAAAGGGTCTTGGAGTTTGACTGGCACTAGGTTGCCAGGAAAATTTTGGTTCCTAGCCAGGGTTTTGGTAGAAACCGTGGCCCTAACCAGCATAAGGGTTTTGCATTTGAGGAGACATCATTTGCTGATTCCCCATGAAGGACATAGGATGTTGGGCGTTCATCGTGTTTGACGAACTTTGGGAAGGATTACTCCATGCCGGTCCCGAGGGGATAGGCATAGAAGTCTGCCCGAGGTTCCATTGACTGTGGAAAGAATTTCCCCAGAACGACATTCCAGATGACGGAACGGATCCTTGTCCTGAGTTCCAAGGTCCTGGTATATGTGCCCCCAGCGCAGGAATAGTACCCTATGCCGGCGTAGACTGTCCAAAAATGGGCGTGCCCCCTGATGGGAAAGCAGTGGATGCAAAAGTGTTATTACCAAACGTCCCGTTCCAAATGAACAACGACGAACCTACCGGCAGAGTTTGCGCATGTGTTCCTTGACTCCCGGCTCCAAGTGGACTCGTGTGTGCAGGCTACCCAGCAGACTGCTGATGCAATCTACTAAGCAAAGGGGATGAAGGAGGGATATGACCCCCAGCGTAAGGAAAAGCATTGAAAGGGATAGGAATTCCCCCAAGTTGACCTTACAGAGGAGCGTTAGAGCTCCCTGCCCCCAGACCCAAAGTCTGTAACGTGGAAGAAGTGAGTGCAGGACTAGTACCTGAACTAGGCATACCGTATGAAAACGGAGGGCCGGTTGCACTAGGTGTGTAAGGAGGTGTGGCCGCCACGATAGATGGGGTCGGTCGACTGTGCAATGTAGTTGTGGCAGAGACCATGGTGGCCCAGACCGTCAACAAAGGCAAGTTAGGAGAAGATTCTCCTGTGGTAACAACAGTGATGGGAATGGAAGAAATCCCAGTTGAAGTAGTAGAGTTTGGTTCCATAACTGGGTTAGGCACTGATAGGCATTCGTAAAATTGAATTGGCACAATAATGTCCGACCAAGTATCAGCGTTTGAGGTTTCAACCGATCCAATATTGGCGGCTGATTTTCCTCTGGGAGTTGTTCGGACTCAATGGTTTGAAAACCGGTTTCTTCGAAAGACCCTTGTTGGTCTAACTTCTGCCTCAAAGGTGGCGGGGGTGGCTCCAATATAACCGGCGGCAGGCCCAGAAGCCTTCGTGACCGGCGGAGCTCCGAATCCTCCACTGTGTGAGAAGATTCATGACATGCTAAGGTATTCTACACGAACAAACAACAACACACACTAAAAGAAATCCCCTAGAAGATAAATCAATCAAGCACTAAACTAGTTGGAAGAACAGTTACAACAACCAACACTAGAGCAACTTACCGGTGCAAGTGAAACTCGAATACGGAAGCACCCTCCGGGTATACTCTACAAAGTGTTGGTCTGATGTCTGTCCTAGGTATCGTGGTATACCCCCACAATCACTTGTGTATGTCCCTAGAAAAGATTGGCAACTAGTTTGCCAGCACGTGAACAACTATCAGGCGGGTACAGTCGATAGTCGGGTAGACCACAATGAGCAGGGTATCAAGCCTGAAACCTGTCAAGGGTATCGAGAGAAAATGGTCCGGAAGACAACTGAGGACCTCGAACAAATTCGAGACCCATGAAGCTCTGTGGCAAATCCAAACGACGGAATCCCTTAACAAATCCTCGATATGTATTCTCCACAACGCTCGGTCCAGCTTTGGAGGGGTTATCTCCGCTACCTTTCCTTACGCGACCTTGTGTTTAGCCCCTGTGTTAGAGGGGGGTCTTGAATAACTTTCCGTAACTGGACTTCTACACTCCCTATTGACAGATTCCAATTTTTGGTTTGGGTGGCGTTGGAGAATTTACTCTCCAACCTATTCTAAGGCCCTATTCCTGAGCTAGTGTATGCACCCTACAAACATAAAAGTCTTCTTGATTTTAATTAGCATTGCTTTTAATGAGATTTTTTAAGTCACAAGGTGCGAAAGTGAAAATGATGGTGTGTAAAAAGACTCAAAGCAAGATGAACAAAAAATGCTTGGAAACAAAAACTGTTACTAAAATGCAAAACCAACAACTTTTTCAACACGAAAGACTTCTTTTTCTTTTCAAAATTACTAAGATTTCATGCAGTAAATATGAAGAACTTTCGCTCAGATCTGCGAGCTACTTATACTCGACATGCACTGCCAAAACTTATGCAAAAAGACTTCTTTCCTAGCTACTGATGCAACAACACAATCTTCAAATCGAGAAGAAAATGAAACAAGAATTTTTTTTTATTTTATTTTATTGCAAAATAAAGCAACAAGGAAAAATATTGACATGAACAAAACCAAGAGAATGAAAAGAAAACTCTGGCTTAAAGCGCAGATCGCAAACAAAATCAGAGTACCAAATGCGAAAAAGCAATCAAGACAACACCGATTCTAACACTTGCCTAAAAACCATAAAAATATTTTTTCTCTTTTGTCTTTTCTATCAAAACGTCAACTAACAAACACAGGCTAAAGATAAGATGCCCTAACCTGCTACTTGTGCAGCTCCAGACTCTATACTCCTGAGAGGAGCTCTTTTCACCACAGGAGGGGATGACTGCCCCACCCAAGCTGAAAAGCTGCCAATCAATCCGTGACTGTCACCAAGATAGAACGCGTGCGAACGTGTGTTGAGATAAAACAATGTGCGGGTACACACGGGCTAGACTTAAATAGGCCGCGGGTCAGTATACAAGCCAAGATAAAACCACACACAGGAAGTCTAGACCTGAAAAAGGTCTTTGGTATTGACAACCAGAGTCTCTAAAAGGTTTATATGCTATCACTTCAACAGAAAAGAAAAAATTTGCAAACAAGAAAACAAATGCAAAGAAAAATCAACACAACAAGGCGGACTGAAAAACAAGACAATAAACCAACAAGACCTAGACAGGATCCAGAAATCCCCCAGAGAAGGTAAACTTATGACAGGGAAGAGGTGACTACCTCTCAATCTTCCTGAAGGCTACATGCTACTGAAACCACTTCAGCACGCGGGCAAACACGTGCTGTAGACAGTTAGGGCGCGGGTTACACGCATGCAGGCCTTCTGCAGGCCGCGTTTACCTCTGTGTGTCCCGAGAATAAATGTCAAGAAACAGTCAAGGAAGAACTGGTATTGATAACCAGGTTCCCTGCTAGCTTTTGACCTAACAGACAACACAATAAATAAAGAAACAGAAATTGAACTTTTTTGAACTACCCAAAAGACCTTTAACCAAATTCGAAAACCCTAAGAGTAAATATCCCCAGTGGAGTCGCCAATTCTATTGTGGGGTTATTCTACCCTACGGACTAACAAGCTAGGGCTTAAACTTGCATGCAGATCGTGACCCTTAAGAAATTACTTTTAACCTTCTACCCCAAACCTAAAACCCTTTTTCGCATGCAAACATGGGAATAATCAACTAACCTTTTTATCGACGGTCAGTGTAGATCCTCCGTTGAGCTTGTATCCCCTTGCTTCTGCTGCTCCTTCCAAAAAGCGATCCTACAATCAAGACAAAACTACACATGCATGCTATTTGATCTACTAGAGGGTTAGAGATTAAACACAAATCAATAAAACATATAAGACTCATGTATTTGGGACGGGAAAAGTATCTTTTTATTAATCTCAAGATGAATCAACTTACAATGATTATAGAGACCGGCCACCGTTCCTCGATCCTAATACTGGGATCCTCCTCTTCTTTGTCCTCCAACTGCTTTGCTTGAATTCTCCTAAAGCTTGAGGAAAGGATAAAGGGTTGGGACAAAACAGATTCGGCAATTGGGCAGAGTTTCTTTGCTATGATTTTCCTCCTTTGAATAGTACCCCTACCCCTTCTTTTATAGGCTAGAAGGAGCTAGGGTTTTAGATAAACTCTTGGCCATGCATGGCTGGGAGTTCTAGTTAAATGACCCAAAGATTTTCGTCCTGGCAGAAACTTTCCTGATTTTTTGCTTTGTTAGGTAAAGGCTGGCTGTAATGGGCCAGCCCGCGTTCCAACGCATGTAGTATAAGGCCTGCAAGCGTTCCAACGCGCCCAACAGTGGGTTAGGGCGCGAGTTACTTGGTTTAAAAGGTTTTTCAAGAGTTTGTTCAGCATGGCTTTGGCAATGAAGGGCAATGAGTTGGCCTGATGCCAGGTAAGCATGAATAGTGCAATTTAGGGTTATAATAGATGCCCCCTAATGTGTGAGGTCAGAAGAGCATCTGATGGCCGAAATACATTAAAAATTCTTTACCAATCTGTACTGATATGCTGAATGAGTGAGCCCAGGAGACATGAATCAGGAGGTGCCGTCTGCAAAAAATATCAAATGTCTCACCGGGGCAGGCATACCCATGCTCAAGATAAATCAGAACCATGGCTACCAAACAAATATACTGTAGATCCATGTCAAATAACTATAAAGAGTAGCTGCAAACAATACACAACGGAGCTACATCTCGAAATCAGAAAGATATACATAGAAAGTATCCATCTCTCATAAGCTGATTCGGCCTGATGGATGTACTTCAGAGCTCGAGCAACAACTTCAAAATCTTCTAAACTTGGGTAGGAGTGTAATATGAGTGTACGAATGCACTACCCAGAGGTCTTCGACGACTCGTCGGTTGTAGACTTGATAATCTTGATGATCGGACTGAAGGCTTCAGTGATTTCGAACAAAGACTTGATTGGACGTTCAGGATGGCCGGGTATGCG
>ML791155.1:7044-25311 GCA_009831015.1 Picea engelmannii
ATTGTCGAATCTTTTTGGATCCAATGTGAGCAGCTCCACCTCCAACATGTGTCCCCTCATCTCATATTTTTTTCCAAAGAGCCCTTCCAAGGTTGTCCAGGCTTCATTGGGAGTCTTATAGGAAGATATATGAAAAAGGATATTGGGAGAAATAAGACTCCAAATTGTTACAAGTGCCTCATCGATGCAATTAAATACTTGGATTTTTCTATGGCCGATACCAGTTCTATATCTGTATTCAAGTTTAACCTATATAACCCTCTGGTTCGGATATGTATGGCTATTTCATCCTTCCATGAAAAATAGTTGTAAGGTGTAAGAATGCATTCTTTTTGGAATTCCATCTTTCCGTTGTCTTCAATCTTTTGTCCCTGCAAAAAAATTTGGTGTATCTTTTGCTTAGCAGTCCATCGGCTATGATACCATGTAAATGTGTTGAACCTGCATAGAATAAATCTAGCTAAACAATGATACAAACATTTTCAAAGATAATAGGAGAAAGAAGAAGGAGAGAAAGAATGAAAATAATTCTCATTAACTGTTGTGAATAATGAATAATTTACACATGATATACTCTGTATAACTCAATGAGTGCACACTAGAGAAGAAAAAATGCACCATAGTGGTGGTATAGAGTGATATGGATACACACCAACATTTATGGGAGTGAACTACCACCTAGTCTAGTTTCTCAGGCAGTTACGAGAGTGAACTGCCACCTAGTTGAGTTAACTAGTCAACTAGTCTTCAGTTAACTGACTGAACAAAGATTAGTGAGGAGTTAACTAAGGGAATCAAGGGTAATGTGCCAATTTGGTGATGATACCAAGGTAAGGTCGAATTAGCATGGGGATGATCCCAATGTTGCATGGTGACAAAACCAATGCAACATCTAAACTCAACTCAACTAGTGAAACTGAAGTGTCAACTGAAAGAGAATATTCTCCAGGTGGAATATTCTCCCCTAAAATATAGGATACTGGATAATGACTAATTATGACTAATAAACAAGGAAAAACCTTAGGAAAAAGAAATCCCAGGTGTGTGTGAAGTAACTCTAACAATAATAAAAAACATTCCGTTGTTTTCTCCCACTTTGGGTTTCCACGTAAAAACATTGGTGTACTATGTATGTGTATGATTGCTCATTTGTTCATTGTTTATTTTCTATGAAATTATTGGATGATGATTCTACATTGATATAACACTTGCATTTTATGGTGAAAAATGATTAAATTTCTCCATTATTGATTCACCCCCCCTCTCAGTAATCCAACAGAATAAGGGAAAGGGGCTAGGAATAACACTTAAAATGGATAAGCCCGTGGTTTCGAGCCCACAGACATAAGGAAAGTGGATTGAAGGAAGCTCTTGTGAAAAATTCGAATTCTATACCAGTTTAAAGGGCCCGTAGAATAATTTGACAAAGATTTTCACACAACCATTCCATTGCCACTACAAGATTCCGTTTACACATGAAGGGATAAAATACAAAGGATTTGATGTCTTTAAGTTAAATAAATTATTATCATCATTATTGTTAAAATTAAAAGAAGAGGTGCAATGGTTCATTGTTAAAAGATGCAATGGTTCAAATTCATACCTATTTGGAATACTATATAAACATACAATTGTAATGGAAGGAAGTCGTCTCTGTGGTCTACATAAGAAGATATGAAGCAAGTGTAGAGTCCAAGGAAGAAAGGAAAATATACCTTTGAAGTGAGGGTGGAAGGGAGGAGAAAGGAAGGATTAGTATCCTTTGCTAATTAAAGTAGGGAGTTGATGCTTGCTAGGGTTGGTTCCCTAAAAACCAGGGAGTTGGTTCTTCCTATGGTTAGAGCCCTAAAACTAGGGAGTTGGTGCTTCCCAGGGTTTGTTCCCTAAAGCAAGGGAGTTTGTGCTTCCTAGGGTTGGTGCCTTGAACAAGGGGATCGTTGTCTCCTAGAATTGGTGCTCTAAATCAATCTTCATATAAAACTTGTAAATTGTAATTTAAGATTATATTTATTGATGTTATTTACTGAAGTTTCTTGCTGATAAATAAAGTTAATAAATAATTATTTAAATATTGTGTAAATTTTTTAATACTAATTCACCTCCCTCAGTATTAAACCATATTCCAACAATTGGCATTAGAGCGGGTGCCTTCAACACAGTCTAATAACTGGAAGATAGATTTTGCATAATCCTATGGATTAGCAAGAAGGAATGTCTTCCACCGGAGCACCTTTGTTCAAAGGAAATGATTATGCACTTTGGAGTGTGAGGATGAAAGGCTATATAAATTCCCTGGGTTGCGATATCTAGAAATCTGTAGAAGATGGGTACACTGCACTTGGTACTACTTCCACATACACAACTGGAAAGAAGCTTTGTAATGACAATGTAAGAGAAACCAATGCCATCCTAGGAGGATTAACTAATCCTATATTTATGAAATTAATGCATTGTAAGTTAGAAAAATAAATTTGGGACAAAGCAAAGGTCATATATGAAGGAGATAGCAAAGTAAAAAAGGTCAAACTACTGTTGATTAAGGTTGGTTGCCATTGATGTCAATCCTTGAAGAAAGGCCGATAGCACAAAGGTTTGGGTAATGGACCCAAGTTTGTTTGATGTAAAGATGACTCATTATTGTCTTGTCATGGTTGATAATAAGTACAAATGAATGAACTCCAAAGTGGTCCCCTTATGGTGAAATCCCTCATGGGAAGACGCTTTGTGGATTGAGTTATCCTAGAAGTATGGTTAGAGAACCCATGCTTATTTGTGGAATAATGAGATGAAGGTCATTGACTTTGTTAGTGAAACTATCCTATATGGATAGTTCTTGTCATGCCATTTCTGGTGGTATGTGGAACATCACATAACTCCTCACGGTTAGAGAGTTATGACCACGAGAAGTTGGAGAACCTAGGTTTGGGTAATGGAACCAAGTTTGTTTGATGGATAATGGTATGAGTTTTGATATATTTTTAGGTAATACTATTCTATATGGATATTACATGTCATTCCATTTCTGGTGGTATGTGGAACGTCACATAACTCCTCACGGTTTGAGAGTTATGGCCTTACGAAGTTGGAGGACCCTCATATGTCATCTAGAAGCCCCAAAAGGTCAAAGTAGTCAAAGTGGTTTAAAGGATTTTAGAAGGTAAATAATAAAGTGAAGTGATGAGTTTACTATAATTCAAAATGAATACAAAATAAATTATTTAAATAATAAATTTAATGGAGAAATTAGAAGTGGGTTAACCCTAAAATAAGGAAAGTGGGCAAAGTGACCTAGAAGATGTTTTTAAGGAAGCTACTTGGAGAGTATAAATAAGAGGCAAGACTCTCTCATTTAACATCACACTTGAGAATATTGAATACCTATAGGTGTCTAAGGTAACCAAAGGACATATAATCCAAATTTCTGAGGGAAGGTGAAGAAAAGAAGGCCGAAATTCAAGGAAGGATAAATTCTTTTGATGATACTTTCTAAGGTATGTTATTTACAGGTCATCTCACCATTTTTGCAATAATTTTTTTTTCTAGAATGATTCAGACCGTGAAATTGCTATTCCATTGTATTTTTAGAGTTACACTCCGTGGAAAATAGGGTTTGTGGCTAGTCTTGAAACTAGTCTAAAACAAGTGTTTCGGGTAAAAACGTCATAAATTATTCATAACAGATCCAAATTCAGTAAGACCAAATGTAGTGGTTATAGTACAGTATTTTGTATGTTTTTTAATAGTTTCAGATCAATTCAACAAATATTCCGTGCGGGGAAATCTCTACAAGGTCGCTCTCTAGAATAATCTAGGATTCAACAAGGTATGCCATTTTTTCTATAAATCTTTTTTCGAGAGGTTCCAAGTAGTGAAACCTGTAGGAATTTCAGAAAACACACTTAAGAACATTGTGTATCAGTTTCATATATTTATTTATTACAGGTACAAAGTTATGATTATTTCAAGTTAGGGTTGTTGACTAATCCAAAACTAGTCATGTGAGACTAAAGAGAAGTTTGATGAAAATGCTAGTATCTTGTTGTTAAAGTTAAGGAAGGTTTGTAGGTATGTGATCATATACACCAGGTCTATTACAGAGTTACAAATCATATTTGGATGATAAAATTGATGAAGGATTTTGTTTAAGGTACATGTTGGGTACATGGTTGAGACAAGTAGTTGATGAGTTGGCACATACATGAGGTGTATAGTTGATGATGTTGGTACATAATGATGAGTCATAGTTGATGAGTATTTGACACACGATTGTTACATACTTGGTACATGGTTGGTTGCACTTGTTTATGGTATAGTTTGATTATAGGTTGTTTGGTATAGGTTGGTGCATGGTTGATGCACTTGTTTATGGTATAGGTTGATTACAGGTTGAGGTACAGGTTGATGCATGGTTTAGGTTTATTGGTATAGGTTTACAACGATATATCTCACAGTGATAGTGTGACAAGGGTTCCAAAATTCTACTTCTACTTCAAGGCGGTTGGACAGGGCAAGGACAGGTGGTTGTAGCCACTTTCCGGTTGTAGCCAGAGAACATAGGGGGTTTAGCCTCCTTTTGGTTATAGCCAGAGAATTGGGGAGTTGGAGCTTCCCTCAGGTTGTAGCCTGAGAAACTAGGGGGTTGGAACCTCCTTCTAGTTGAAGATGGAAAACAAAGGAAGTTGGTGCTTCCAATGAATGTAATTCTTCAAGACATATAAGAAAAAACATTCCATGGTTTTCTCCCGCTTTGGGTTTCCACGTAAAACACTGGTGTACTGTGTATGTGTATGATTGTTCATTTGTTCATTGCTCATTATTGGATGATAATTATACATTGATATACCACTTGGATTATTTGGTTTAAAAAGGATTATAATTGCTCTATTGCTGATTCACCCCCCCTCTTAGTAATCCAACAACTACAAACCTACAGAACACAATTTGAAAATATGAAAATGAAAGAAGAAGAGAACATAAAAAAATATATTCAAAGAGTAGATGAAGTGGTCAACTCAATCAGAGTATTAGGAGAAGAACTAAAATATCAACCCATTTTCCAAGAGATCTTGAGATCATTACCCATGAGATATGATGCCAATATTTCTACTCTTGAAGACACACCAGATCTTGATAATCTCACAATGGATGAACTACATGGGATCCTCACAACGTATGAGATGAGAACATGACAATAAATGCCAACAAAAGGAGAAATGAACTTAAAATCATCTAAAGCAAAGAAAAACCAAGAGGAGGTGTCTAATGAAGATCAATAAAAAATATCTGATAAAGAAATAGCTAACTTCATGAAGAAACTCAAGAAAGGAACTGGTAGATACAAGGGAAAGTTTCTTCTAATATTCTTTAACTGTGGAAAGGTTGGACATTTTGCTTCCAAATGTACATATCCAAAACAATAATAAAGTCATGATGAAAGAAATTTTAAAGAACAAAAGAAGAACCAAACCAAAGTCAAAAGGAAGGTCTACAAGAAGAAGACCTTTTACACTGAAGAGAACATCAACTCATCTGAAGAAAGTGTTAGAAAAACAGGATCACAGAGCAATAAAATAAAACAAACGCGGAAATAAAACACAGAAGATACACAATACAATAGAGACACATGTATACGTGGTTCACCCAGTGTGAGCTATGTCTACCAGAGAAATTGTCAAGTCCTTCCTTTATTATTATACAACAAATAAAGGGATACAACCTACAACACACCAATTATAACTTCCTCTTATTTCTCTCACAACATCCTCACTCAGAATACAATATTCACAATGATCCATATTCGCAATACATTTCCCTCATAAAATAGGGTTTCCTTTTGTTATCAATCCACCAGTTCTCCCAAGGATGAAAAGGAGACCGACAGAGGTAATCACATACCAAGCTTTTGGTTTGGTATCTAGCCCTACCAAACCATAGAGGGATCTCTCAAGAATATCACGGTCAATGAAATGATTGGAAAGGAAATCAGATCTTAGGCTAGATATTAAACTCACTTAGGTTTTGATTTTTAGGGTTTGTTGGTTGAAAGCATAAATCTAGGAACTAGGCTAGAGTTTTAAATGATCAATTGCAGATCTATAATGGGGCAAGGTAGGTATGATCAGTGACAAAAGTATTTTGTCATTGTGGTATAGGGATGAAAAAGGTGAGGATCAAAATGAACATTTATTCATGAATTCATTTATCAGAAGAAGTGAGACAAAAATATGAAAATCTCATCAAAACAGAGCATAAAATTATGAAATCTGCTTATAAACTAAAGAGATGATCATATGAACACATACATATGGTAGAAAAGAGAAGTAAACATGTAAAATGATGATAAAAATAAAGAAAAACACTGTCAATTATCATACCACATGAATCCCAAGATAATAGCTACAACTTCCTGTGTATTATTTCTGCAAAAATGATGTACACTAGCTCCTAAGCCTTTTACTCGCTAATGTCCAACCCTTGTTCTCTATGAAAAATAGATACATATAGACCAAAAAAAAACTTCCCCTCTCTCAGGGTTTGAATCCCTTAGTGTAGGAACATATCACATGAATATCTCCAATAATCCCTAATGACTAGGGAGGTTAAAACAAATCCTCCAAATAGAGTTAATTGAGTTTCCCCTCATTAATGAGGTCAAAAATTACATCAAAGTGACTATAACAAGTCCATTCACCATTAGTTACATTAAATTCAAATATAAACAGAGTAAATACATCATCAACCCAAGAGTTACTAAGAAAAAGGTCAAAAAATGCATTGATAGGTAAAAGCGCAATGCTCCTCTGCAAAAGCGCAATGCCTCCCTACAAAAATGCAACACCCAGCTTGTGGAGGACTTTTGAAGGCCTTCCACTACTCCAAATACACTTATGAAAGATGCATTGGAAATATGAAGATGTATAGTTTTCATTAGACACCTCAATAAAGCCAAATGGACACTCCATGACAAAGAAAAACATGTTTCCCCAAAGTTACTCCCAAAAGCGCAACGCCTAGTCTAGAAAGGTGGCAGAGAGTGATTTTTTGACCTGTTTTTGGGCATTTTCTCTCAACCAATTTGCTGACAAGGCACCAAAACTACATATCTATTATGTATATGTGATTATCTATCCAACAAGGTAAAGTTTTTGTCATTTGGAGGTCTGAGGAAAAAACACAGCGCCTTGAAGTGCAACACCAAGGCACTGCGCTTTTGGCTGAACTGATATTTTCAATTTAGGCCAAAAGTCACAAAAACCCAAAATTTCAATTTTTTTTCAAAATTTGCGCAAAATTGTTCCATGAAGCCAGGAGATGATATATTAAGACATGAAGGAAGCCTCAGTTAGCAATCCAAGTTTATCCTTCTCTTTTTATCTCATTAGAGTTTCTTTCAACCTCTTCTTCAATTGCTTGATTCTAACTTGGGAGACCCTGTTCCTTGTATAATAATGCATGGACATGTGTCTTTGTAAGTTGTTGTTCCTATTTTCCCTCTTAATAAGCTTCTCCAAGTGGCGATTGATCCTATCAAGCCAATACTCCCTATTTTTATTAATTTCTGCTGTTATTAATTCATCAACAATTATTAGATATTTTGATGGAGATGATCCTTTTTGCTGCTCAAGTGCCCGTTTGAGACCTCTTGTTCTTGGTCTCATTGGTTTGAACTAATTTTATTGATCCTCTGAATTCTCAACATCAACAACTTCCTTACCTTTGGCATTATCCTTTCTCAAATTTTCTTTGGGCTTGTTTAAGAACAACTGATTTACTTTTAGCTCCATGTTCTCCTGTTGCAAGAATGAGACCAAGAAATTTTCCTTTCACAAACTGTTTTTCAATTCTCTAATCTCATATTCTCTCTCCTGGATGATCTTCTCTGAATTTTTGACCTCCTCATGCACTTGTAAATCTTCCATATCAGTGTCAAGATGAACCTGTGTTTCTTCCTCCAATGGTGTCTCATGTTGCTATGATGATGTAGGCTTGGCCCTTTCAACAATGTTTGGAGCAAACACAAGCCTCTTACCTCTAACATAATTCTGAGTCACCTCTTCCCTAGGAACTCTTTTGGTAGGTTTTCCTATGGAAGCAACCTCTTGATGTGTTGGTGAAGCCAAGGGTGTAGAATGACTGCTAGATTGAGCTCGAGAAGACAAAAGGGAACTTGAATATGAAAACCCATCCCATGACAAATTAATCTGTGATAACTGATGGAAAACCAATACTTTCACCAAGCCATGGTGAAATAGACTAGCATGATCATTTTCTCCCAATCTCTGTATTTTCTCTGCCATCTTTATCATGGTCTTGTAAAGGTAATGAGGTAAGTTTAGGGTCTTTACACCGGTGAAATGCATCAAGAGTATCATATGATATTGATATAACCTTGACTATATGCCTTCACATGTGAAGTACCTCTTGATCAATTTCATGAGAGGGGCATACCTATCCAAAAACTGTCTAAATGGAAAGATGTGTGTAGGATTTTCTTTATATGTTGGCTTTAAATACATTTTGTAGCTCTCAAGGTCAAGGTCTCTACTCCTGAACCAATTTTCTCCACTGTTTGGAATCCCTGAGGCCGAGGCAATAGTTTATTTTGAAAGAGTGAACACCACCCCTAAAATGGTCACCTTATCTCTTCTCAATATAGTGGCAAAAGTGTTGGTAAGTTTATCATGAAAACCAAGTTCTTCAACCTTTTGACAAAAGGCAAGGCAACCAACATCCTAAAATGATTTCTTGAGGAAAGGTGAGGATATGATTTCATTGGATGAATTGGGATCATACCTGTTGATCTGAACTCCTTTGTGCCTTTTTTTCTCAGTGGTTTCAGAATCCATTGCTAACCCTAGCTCAGTGGGAGAGGAAATTAGGGTTTGGATTAGGAAAAAACAAGGGATTTGGGCAGTTTTTAGAAATGAAGGGAGATGAAAGGTTTAGGGGTCTTCTAATTATTAGAAAAATTTAGGGGGGTAGGGAGAGATGTTAGGGAGTAGGGGAAAGTGGAATTTGAGGGAATGAGTGAGGGGAAGGGGTCCAAAAGAGGAAAACACAGTCCTAGCCCAGGAAAGTGTAGTCTAGGCTAGGGTTTACGAAAACATAGTGAAAATGAGGGATGGGGATGAGGAAAAATGTTTATGAAGGTGTATGAAAGGTGAGGGAAGTTGTCTGAGCCTTAAATTTAGGGTTTTTATCAACAATTTTTCAATGAGATTACGAAACCAAGCAAATGCAACCAAAACCCTAGAAGAGGGAATTGATCTTTCCAATCATGAAATGAAAACACAAGAGTTGTTTTGGAGGCCACACTTACTTGTATCTGATACAATGGAACCTGCTTGTCGATGTAGAAACCATTGGAACACATTTTTTTCCTCCTATGTAGAAAACACAACACTTCAGGTCAAAACACAACACAAAGCATAACGCACTGGTAAAACACAACACAAAGCACAATGCACTGATAAAACACAAAAAAATGCAACACACTGAAGGGAAAATCACTGTTCTGAGGGTGAGAATGATTTTTCTTGGTGAAGAGAAGTCCTTTGGAGGTGAAATGAGCAAATAAGAAGCTTTTTTTATCATTTTACAAGCTAGAGGTTGATTTTTCCTTTTGAGTGGTGATGTGACATCACTTTGTCTTTTTGCAAAATGAATTGGTATGCTAGTGTACTGCAACTTCAAACTTTAGTATGCATTCTTACATATTTATAGAGAATAAAATATACTTTAGAAATATTTTTGAGCACTTTCCCCAATTACTACTCCCATGGTGATGACCTAGGTGATGTCATGACTCTTTTATGACCTTTTTGATGACTTGACCTAATAATAACACCTAATGGATTATGAAACAGATGACTTGGACCTTTGAACCTCAAAGTATGACATGACCAAAAATGAAGACTAAGATGGTGATCAAGACATTGTACTGATGACTCATCACAAAGAGTGATGGCATGTCCAAGATGACAATTTTGACTATGGATATAATGGGAGTAGTAACACACCTAGATATACTAACCAGTGACCAAATTTTTATCTGAAAACCTATTGAAACCATAAAAATTTGTAGTAGGACCCTACCAAAACCTTGTAAAAGCACATTTGATCTCTGGTGACTACTGGACTCTAACACCTTCTAGGGAAAAAAACCCTAACATAAATTCTACCGTCAGATATGTGACCTTATAATGAATGTTCCATATTTACTATGAAATTACAATATACATTTACAAGGAAAATTTTCCTTTGGGAACTTCACCCCTGAATCCCCATCGAGAATGATGTCCCCCGAACCCCCGTCGGGGGCCCGCTTGCCCCCGGAACCCCCAGTTGGGGGATGGAACCCCCAGACCCTGCAGAGGGGGTCGCCCCCCTCTGCACTCCCTCACGTGGAGGAGTGTATATTCTTCTGCGGTGTAAAGTCTTCATGGGGTAAAAATATGGTTGAAAACAAAGACCTATGAATCATGAAGATAATTAGGCTCCACAACCAACAATCTCCCACTTGGAGATTGATCTCACCAACTCGACCGATGTTGTATTTGCTGGACTATGAACCTTTTTGGACATGGAAATTTTCTCATCTTCATATTCATGCTTGAAGACCAACTGAAACTAAGCAGGAACACAGTTTCTCCCTGGTTACTCCCTTAGTTAACATGTCTGGATGATTCTGGCTAGTGTGTGTCTTTTCCAACTTCAAATGTCCATCTTCCAAGACAGATCGTATGAGATGGTACATGATCTGTATATGCTTAGTCTTAGAATGGAAGGCTGAGTTCTTTGCAATATGAATGGCACTCTCGCTGTCACAATACAACTTGCTATTCTCTTGCTTCTTTCCCAATTCCTCCATAAACCTCTGTAACCAAATCATCTCTTTAATAGCCTCTGTAGAAGCAACATACTCTTCCTCTATAGTTCAAAGTGCACAACCTTTTTCAGTTTCGAAATCCAACTTACTGATGTTCCACCTATAGTAAAAACATACTCTGTGGTTCTCCTCCTGCTATTTTTATCACCTGCTATATCTGAATCAACATATCCCTGTAGAACAGTTTCTGAACCGCCAAAACATAATGCATGAGTAACAGTGCCTCACAAATACCTAAGAATTCACTTTACTGCCTCCCAGTGTTATTTAAATGGTTTTTTCATATACTCGCTCACAACTCCCATTGCATGTGCAATATCTGGTATTGTGAAAACCATCTCATACATTTGGTCTTGGGACACATTTCCTTAGTTAATTTGAAATGGTTGGCCAAAGGTGTACTAACAAGTTTTTCATTGTACATTCTAAACCTCTCCAACACCTTCTCTATGTACTCACCCTTAGACAATACCAAGATAATATAACTTCCATTTTCTAGGCTTTTAAAATAAACACAGTGATCAAAATGACATCTACTATAACCTTGTTCTGTCAGAAACCTGTCAAACTTCAAATACCACTGCCTTGGATATTGCTTTAGGCCATACAAGCTTTTCTTCAACCTGCATACCAAATTCTCCTTTCCTTTGACCTCATACCCCTGTGGCTGCTCCATATAAATCTCTTCCTCCAAATACCCATGGAGAAAAACAATTTTTACATCTAACTGTTCAAGATGAAAATCTTCTACTGCCACAAGACTTAAAATAGTCATAATTGAAGTCATTTTAACAACAGGAGAAAATATTTCATCAAAATCTATACATTTCTTTTGTGCAAACACCTTTACAACAAGTCTAGCCTTGTACCATTTTTTTCCTCCATCTTCTTCCTTCAACCTGTAAACCCATTTATTCTTCATTGCTCTTTTTTCTGCAGGAAATTGAACCAAGTCCCAAGTATGGTTATTTACCAAGGAATCCATTTCCTCTTTCATGCCTTGCTCCCACTTCTTTTTTGTGTCTACTTGCATTGCCTCTTCATAACATTCTGGTTCACCATAATCAGTCAACAATAAATAATACAATGAAGGAGAGTATCGTTCAGGGGTTCTACTTAACCTGGTAGATCTTCTAACAACACTTGTAGGAGTTTGAGGTACCTGTTGATCCTGTTGTTGTACATTTTGATTTTATGGTACCTTTGGAATTTCTTTTTCAGCGATCTCATCAAGCACTCTGTATTATGGTTTTTCTTTTTCCTGTTTCTTTCCCTGCAACAGATCTTTGTACATGACCTTCTCATTGAATATGACATCTCTACTCCTAATGATTTTTTTATTTTCATAATCCCATAATCGATAACCAAAATCATTAACACCATATCCAATAAAGGTACACTTCTTGGATTTTTCCTTAAGCTTTGTTCTATTTTCTTTATCAATATGGACAAATGATTCACAACCAAAAATTTTCAAAAATAATAGTTTACCTTTTTACCTATCCATGCCTCCTCTGGAATTCTACCATTCAAAGAGCTTGAAGATCCTCTGTTTATTAAGTAAACAAAAATATCTACAACATCTTCCCATAATTGTAAAGGAAAACCAACATGCAATCTCATACTCCTTGCACGCTCCATGATTGTCATGTTCATTCTTTATGACACACCATTTTCTTGTGGTGTTCTTGGAACTGTCTTCTCTCTACGAATCCCATGGTATGAACAATAATCATCAAACTCCTTGCTGCAATATTCACCTCCATTGTTTGATCTGAGACACTTCAACCTTTTTCCTGTCTCATTCTCAACCAAAGATTTCCATTTCTTAAAAGTATAAAAAACATTAGATTTTTTTCGAATGCAATAAACCCAAGTTTTTCTAGTTGCATCATCAATAAAAGTAACATAATAACGAGAGCCACCAAGATATGATACCTGAGATGGTCCCCATACATATGTATGCACAAGCTCTAACCTTTCACTCTTCTTTTCTTTTCCGACTATGAGAAATCTGACTCTCTTATGTTTTCCATAAACACAATTCTCACAGAAATCCAAATAAATTTGTTTAAGATCTGGCAACAAATTTATTTTGTGAAGTATCTACATCCCCTTCTCACTCATGTGTCCAAGCCTATGATGCCACAGTGTTGTATCCACTCCTATAGAAGCTAAAGAGATAAAAGAGTCAGTATTACCAGTACATAAATACAATGTACCCACCTTCTCTCCTTTTGATATCACCAATGATCCTTTGGTGACCTTACAATGTCCAAAGATATAAGAACAACCAAAATGATGTAAATAAAATAAATTGTAATTCATTCTCTCCTTTACAAGAGTACAATGTTGAATTCCACAAGTGCAACAACTATGGTCATAAATTCAATGAGTGTATATTACCAATGCAATCCTTGAAAAGAAGCAATCTTAACAATCGGGATAAGAATATATGGAAAGAAAAGAACGTAGAAGAAAAAGTAACAAAATGTAAAGTGGCCCTGTATGCAATGAAAAAAAAGTGCCAATAGTATATTGATAGTGGGTGCTCAAAACACATGACATGAGATAAAGACAAGTTTCTCACTCTGACAAAGAAGGATAAAGGTAAAGTCAATTTTGGAGATAATGTATTTGCCAACATACTAGGGAAAGGCACAGTTTCTTTGGGAAACAAGAAAAATAAAGCAGAACATGTGCTGCTAGTATAAAATTTAAAACCTAATCTACTAAGTGTAATAAAAACTTGTGATCAGGGACAAATACTCATTTTTGACTCACAAAAATGTGAAATAAGAAAAGAAGGATCACAAAAATTAGTTTCTATTGCACCAAGAACCTCAAGAAATGTGTATATCTTAGATATTAAGGAAGAACAAGTATGCCATATGATTCAAGTAGATGAAAGGTGGCTATGGCACATGAGGATGGGACACTTGAACTTTGATAACTTGATCAAAGCTAGTAAAAAGGGAGCTGTAAAAGACTTGCCAAAAGTCATCAAGCCTTCATATCCTATTTGCAAACTGTTTGGTATGTGTTATATTATTTGCATGAGTAGTAGTGTCTACGTTGCGTCAGACCCACATGGGGGTTTGAGGGGGGGTACAAGGGAAATGCCCCTGATAATTTTTTTTTGCCTCTGGAAACGTGTCACATTTTTGCCTCATTTTTTGTGTTGCCTCGATTTTCGTGTCCATTGTTGGGCGGTTTTTCGGCACATGGTTTTTTGTCGATGGTTTTCTATTTTTAGTTAAGGAATTAGGGATGTTGACTAATCCAGGTCATTGGGTTAGGGTTTTGGATGTCGTTGGATCCTATATGTATATTGTATTGTAAACAATGTATCACTATGATTGAATATAGAATATGCTGGTTTTCCCGGTTTGGGTTTCCAGGGGAAAAATATATGTGTAATGTTTGTATTTGCCATTGTATATTTTTTGTTCTTTTACTAAAAATCTGTTTATAGTAAATATTGTACAAGGTTAAAATCTACATTTGGTATCAGAGCTTTGTTGGATTTAGGGGGATGCCTTTGTGGTCAAGGGTTTGGATCAGGACTGTGATAAGCATTGTTACAGTGCGAGATCCATGGTATTGATTTTTCAGGTGAAAAGAAATGGAAAGAAATTAAAAAATGGAGATCGAGAAGTTTAATGGGAAAAGTTTTGAGATGTGGAAGCTCAAGATGGAAGATCTGTTGGTGGACATAGATCAATGGATTGCGGTAGATCCAGGTACTGCACCTACAGGAACTTCAACAGATGACTGGAAAAAGTTGGATCAGAAGGCGAAGAGCACAATCCGACTGTGTCTCTCAGATTCAATATTACTGAATGTGTCAGAGGAAGCGACAACCAAGGATTTATGGGATAAGTTGGGGAAGTTGTATTAGTTTAAGTCCCTAGTAAATAAACCATTCCTGAGAAAGAAGTTGTATACTCTGAGGATGAGATATGGAGACTCGATGGCAGAGTATTTGAATGCCTTCAATACTGTGGTAAGTCAGTTAGTATCTATTGAGATTAAAATTTCAGATCAAGATAAGTGTATCAGTTTACTGTGTTCTTTACTAGAATCGTGGGATAGTCTGGTTGTAGCCATAGGTAGTAATACAACTGCCTTCAAGTTTTATGAAGTGGTCTCATCCTTGTTGTTGGAGAAGATGAGACGGAAGAATATGGAAGGACTGAGAACATACGCATTATTTGCAAGAGGACATTCCCAGGAAAGAAATAGATCTAAGTTTTCAAGTGGGAGATCTAAGTCTAAGGGTAGATCTAAATCTCCCGAAAAGTTTGTAAAGGTATGTTGGAGATGTGGAAAAAAAGGGCACTACAAGAAGCAATGTAGATCCAAAGTTGAGAAAAAGAAGGGATCTGAAGAATCTCCTTCTACAGAAGAAAATACCTCCAAGGAAGAAGGAGGGGATGTGTACTTGGATTCTTCAAGCACACATGAAGATCATGAGGCATGATTGGTTAACTCAGGTGCATCCTTTCATATGACTCCCCACAGGAAGTGGTTCTGTGAATATGAAAGGTATGATGGAGGTAATGTTTTCTTAGGTGATGATTCGACAACTAAAATCATAGGACGAGGAAAATTCAAGTTGAGTCTCATAGATGGAAGGATTAGAACACTGCCTGGTGTTCTGCATATACCAGGTTTGGCCAGAAATTTGATTTCTGTAATAAAAATGGACGATGCAGGGGTAAAAACAATATTTGAAAAGGAAACCCGTGGGATGGTTCAAGGAGAAATGGTGTTGTTGAAAGGAGTTCTGTTTGGAACTCTGTATAAGCTGCAAGGAAGCACTTGTAGTGATGGGTGTAATAGTTCCATTTTTCCTGATATTGGAGTTGAAGAAGAAATAACTCCTACAGTCTCTAGAGAAAAGGTTATGCTGTGGCATCAAAGACTAGGGCATATCATAGAGAAGGGTCTTCGACTAATACTCGGTAAAGGTATAGTTGAAGGTATGTCTAAATGCTCTATGGATTTTGATTTCTGTGAACATTGTGTATATGGGAAGAACAATCAGGTAAGATTCCCTTTTGGTGAAACGAGGGCAGAAGGAATTTTACAACTAGTTCACAATAATGTTTTTGGACTTGTGTCGATCCCATCATTGGGAAAATATGTGTATTGTGTCTCATTTATAGATGACTTCTTGAGGAATACTTGGATATATTTCCTCAGGAAGAAATCTGAAGTCTTTGACATGTTTAAAGAGTTTAAGGCTCTTGTTGAGAACCAAACAGAGAAAATAATTAAGGTGCTGAGGACAAATAATGGCAGAGAGTTTTGCGGGAATGAATTTGAAGAATTATGTAAGAAGTGTGGTATAGCAAGGCAGAAGACTACTCCATATACACCTTAACATAATGAAGTTTCAAAACGGATGAATATGACACTGATGGAAAAAGCAAGGTGCATGCTCAATGGTGTCGGGTTAGGGAAATAATTCTGCGCAGAGGTAGTGGGTACTACATGTTACCTGGTCAACATATCACCCTCATCAACACTGGATGACAAGACTCCACAAGAGGTATGGAGTGGTAAGAAACCTTCTCTCACACATCTCAAGGTATTTGGCTATAATGCATATGTTCATGTTCCAAAGGAAAACAAGAGTAAGCTAGATAAGAAGGCTGGAAAGTGTATCTTTATTGGACATAAAGATGGTGCCAAACGTTGTAATCTTTGGAACCTAGAAATGAAGAAGTTAGTGTATATCCGTGGTGTGTTATTTAGAGAAATGAAGGATGTTGTTAAACAGGAAGAGCTACCAAGTAAGGAAGATCCAAAGAAAATAGATTTTGATTTAAAGGATGATGAATCAAACTCTACAAAAGAACATGAATGAGAAGTAGAAGATCCTCATACTCCAGTATTGAGGAGATTGGTTCGAGAAAGAAGGCTACTAGAAAGGTATACTCCATTTGATTTCTATTCAAATTTTTCTTTGTCTATTACTGATGATGATCTTAGAACTGTAAGGGAGGTAGTGGATTCAGAGGATGGAAATCTATGGAAAAAGGCCATGGACGAAGAAATGGCATCTTTGGATAAGAATGAGGCTTGGGATCTAGTGGAGTTGCCGGCTAAAAGAAATCCCATTGGAAAAAAATCGGTATTTAAAAATAAGCTGAATGCAGAAGGAAAAGTGGAGAAATACAAAGCTCGATTAGTATCAAAGGGTTATTCCCAGGTTGAGGGAATTGATTTTGGTGAGATTTTTTCTCCTGTTGCCAAGTTAACCTCTATAATATTTCTATTATCTGTTGATGCTGCATTTGATTTTTAAGTAGAACAGATGGATTTGAAGAAAAAATTCCTACATGGGGATCTGAAAGAATAAATCTATATGAACCAACTAGAAGGTTATGTTGTGAAGGGAAAGGAGGAGCTGGTATGCAAGCTGAAAAATTCCCTGTATGGTTTAAAACAATCACCGAGGATGTGGTATAAATTTTTTTATACTTATACGATGGGACTTGGCTTCACAAGAAGTAAAGAGGATCGTTGTGTGTATTTTAAATTAATTGGTGATCATTTGATTTATTTGGTATTGTATGTGGATGACATGTTGCTGATAGGAAACAACAAGGAGATTATCCAGGATGCGAAAACTTAATTGTCCTGTAAATTTGACATGAATGATCTCGGTGCTTCAAATTTCATTTTGGGCATGGTAATTAAAAGAGATCAGAAAAAGAGGAAACTCTGGTTAAATCATAGAAAATATGTCGAGACAATATTGTAGAGGTTTAATATGCAGGAATGTAAATTGATCAAGGTTCCTATTCTTTTTGGTGTAAAGTTATCTGCGGATCAAGGTCCCAAGATGTTAGAATATAATGGATGTGTTCGATTTACCATTGAAAATATCTCTATTGTCACCCAACCATAGGCCGAAGCCACCCTCCGAGCACCTTAACCTTGACAGAGAATCACTCCGGAAGAAAACCCTAGGTTAGATAGACAAACAAAGAGTAGCGCACCTTTCCCCAAGGATAACGCACCAATAAGAGCTGATCAGATAGTCCAAACAATAGCCAAGAGATAGTCCAAGCCAAAATGTAACTGCTAGCTGCAGTAGCTGCACCAACAACTCTCCTCCAAACCTGCACACAAAATTGGGCACTGCAGTGCGCACAAGTGTTGTTCTGCAATTCTGAGACTACCTGCCAGAATGAAGACTGGCCTCCTGTATTTATAGTAATTATTGTTGAAATAATGTAACTGCGAAGAGCATTCTTATTATTATTTTGTTATTGGATTAAATCCCCATTGTGGATTAATCATGTCATTATTATTATTGGATTAAATCCCCATTGAGGATTAATCATGTCATTATTATTATTGTT
>ML791155.1:30914-45899 GCA_009831015.1 Picea engelmannii
CATTATCTTATGAGGCAAGCTGCAATTGGAAGTTGGAGAGAGGAGAAGAAGGGTGGCACATCTCTTGGGGAGGACTTTCTATATTGGTTTGAGTTATCTCTTGAACATTGTATAAGCCATTTATGATAAGGAAGTTTTTGCTGAGTTTTCTTCCCCTAGAGGGTTTCCCAGGATAAATGTTGTGTCTCTTGTGGATGTGTATTTCTCGGTGATCTTGTTCTTATGATGCTCTTATCTATTGAAATGAAAAGAACTATAATAATGGCCTAAACATTAACAATTATGGCTAACTGCCTGGGCCGACTTCTCATTCTGGGTATCTGTCAGTTTAGTATATATTATTTATTCTGGCCGAGTTCTTCTCTTGGAGGCTAATAACCTAATATAAGTTATTTTCTTGATCCGACAAGTCTTCTAGGGTTATTAGCCAACTCATTAGGGTTTCTCTTGCTTCCCAGAGTATTCTATTCTCGTTAGGTTTACACGTGGAGGTAAATACCTCCCACAACTACCATAATATTAACACTCCCTCCTAGCTAGGGAGGTATTACAGGTAACGGTCTTGAGCACAAAACATACCATTCACCCGGTAGCATCAACATAGTTGTATATACTATCTTATGACTAGATCATGAGCACCATCATCATCATTAGTGTCATCAGCTGCATCATCTCTCGAAACCATACTCTATCTGAGTAATCAGACATGATGCTCACTCCACAGAGTGACACAAGAGTCGTTCTTCTAATATGGACATACGTCCTAGAAGAGTATATGTTCTGAACCAATTTTCGTCTGGGAAATCTCTGTCCTTTAATCATCCATCTGGATAATAATCATTTACCAAACTGCTGATAGTCTTCAAGGAAATCAGAACAAAATAGAACACAACTGTGCCTATCCATAGTAGTACATAACTACAATCCAGTGGTACACTACCACACCAAGTAGAAAACAAGTACTTGATCAGTAACGTATAGTCACGAACAGTGGAACACATCCACCACAATAGTATATATCTACTGTCATATAGTCTTCATAACAATCATCTGATATCAACCTGCATAGAAACAATGTTATGATATAAACTTAATCATCTGGGCCATTCTTCCACTCACATTTGTGAGATCACAGAAGAGTATCTTCCCTAAAAAAGGTAAGACATCAATGATGAGCTATCTGGACTATTCTTCTCAAGCAAGGAAGAATAACTATCCTAATTTCTGAGCCTGGAACATTCCCCACCCTGGGCCATTCCTTCGACACTAAACAAAGTGTAACCTGGAGAGAATGAATCTTCCCTAAGGAATGCATGTCCCTGATTGCTGAGCCTGGACCATTCCCCACCCTGGGCCATTCCTCCGGCACTAAACAAAGTGCAACCTGGATAGAATGAATACACCCTAAGGAATGACTATCTGAATCATTTCCCCTGTTAACCACAAGAGGAAAATACTATCCTGTACCAACCTCCAAAATGGACCATTCCTCATGTTAACTACAATGAGAAATTGTTGTTCGGCGAGGTGGGCCAGTCTTCTTGAGTAACCCTCAAGAAGAGAGACTGCGCTAGACCACTCCCCATGTTAACCACAATGGAAAGTCGCAGTCTATGGTACATCAACAATCTGGACCATTTTCTGAACTGGAAAATGTCTGTCTGTCAGAAATATCAATCCACTTTTCAAACTGGAAAGGAAACTGCGCATCCTGGACCATTTTTCGAACTGAAAAATGTCTGTCCATAAATAAATACATATCAGTGCTCCCTCCCAACCTGGGAGTCATCTCTTCCTTTTTCAATAAGGAAGTCATCTCCATGAGCTCCAGCTTGAGTACACAAACTCTTTCATCTTGGATAGAAGATTTTACCAAAATGTCTGCTTATCTGCTGATCTGTGGAGATATGTATTGGAGAACCACTTTCTCCTTTCTGGACTTCATCACGGGTAATGTGATGGTTGATTTCAAATGTACTTTGGTATGGAACAATGGTTTTTCTCTGAAGGCTTCATGTAGCTCTAATCAATAAAGTATATCATTGTTTGGAACACTGGATCATATCCATGTGGCACTTCTTCTGTCATCATGAGATCTGATCTACTGAGTAATCATCTTGATACAATATCTTTGTTATAGAAAATCTTCACCACGCTTCTGCTATGCACTAGAGGTCCTCCACAAAGTTATCTTTTTCCATCTGCATACAAGGGTCTCTTTCTGGTATGCCTCAAAGTCTTGAGTTTGCTCTTCATACACTCTTTGTTCAATTACTCTGGAGAACATTCTTTGCGTTTATCTGATGTAGAATTCCAACTCATGGATGTTGTAGATGATATAATGACTCATGTAGAGATATGTCTGGTTTACTAGAACAAGTAATCATCATAGTCTTCTCCCTCCATCTGGGAGAACCTCTAGTTCTAGATATCACAATGCTTTCATTTATAAGTCTTCCATACATTGTTCTTCATCACAACTTTTAGTTCCTCTGCTTGATTTATTTTAGTGAGTTCATATCAGGCTGGTAATCTTGTGATTCTCGATACAATGACTGGTTGTTCGGGCTTCTCTTTCTTTCTTGGAATCTTCATGTTCTTCTTCATGTTTTTCTTTAGCTCTTGGGTCCATGGGGTTTCTTATAGATTCCATGCCCTAAATATTCCACTTTTTCCTTTCATCACAGGATCACGGATATGAATGGACAACCAGGGATACTTTAAGGCTTCTCTTCGAAGAAGTCTTCTTCTAAGGTCAAACTGAACACATACTTCCTTTCATGGATGCTACCATGGATATATACTTCATCATCTTCAATGGATCATAGGATTATCTCCCTCCTAATAATTTCTTCATGCATGCTCTTCTCTTTGGTGATGAATAATCGGCTCCCTCCATCTAGGAGAGTCCACACTTCCATCTGCATCCTTGTTCTCTTCTACAAGGTGTTATAAGTCTTTCTCCAATTTCCTCTTGGTTGTTGACTTCTTTCTGTCTTGTTTCTTCTAAGTCTCTTGTAATAGCTTCCACATGATTTGCTTTATGTATTTCATCCTGACTTGTATAATGATATCAATCCTTATCTTGTTGTTCTTCCATAGGTATAGTTCTTCTTGGAACATATTATCTTCTAAGAGATAGATATATAGGGTATGTATAGAGATTATGCAAACAAGATATGTACAAGAACTAAGAAGAGTATTGTTACCTTTAGAAGAAGAAGTTTCTTTCATCCTACTTGGTCTTCTTTGTAGGTTCCTTTTCTTCGACAACTGATGCTTCATGTTTCTCCTTCCTTTTCTTCAACTTGGGACGATAATTCTTATAGTGACCATACCTTCGACAATTGAAGCATTGTATTTTTGAAATATCTTTCTCTTGATTTGGCTTCCTTCTTGAACCAAACTTCCTTTTGTTCCTGAAAACCTTGAATCTTGCTGTGAAGGCTTGATCATCGTACTTCTTTTGGGGTTTCTCTTTTGCACTGATCCTTGATTCTTCTTGAGCACAGTAAGTCCAAAGTTCTTCAAATGTAGGATACTCCTTCCTTGTGTTCATGCTTGCGGAAAATGCAGCCCATGTCTTGGGAAGACCATTGAGTACTATGTTTACCAATTCCTTCTTTGAAATGATCTCTTCAATAGCTTGTAGTTGATCTCTTGACTAAGAGATTCTCACAAAGTATGATGTTATGTTATCATCATCATTCATCTACATTTCACGAAGCTCATTCTTCAGACTCATTACTTTTCCAATGTTTCTGATTGAGAAGAGGTTTGTTAGGGCATCGTACATCTTCTTCGATGATTCAAGATGGAAGATGTAGGGTATCAAGTGGTCTTTGATAGAGTCCACTATGATACTCATGACATTGATGTCACTGTCTTTGAACTTCTCCATAGCTGCAACGTTCTGCGATTCCTTCTCTTTTCCTTCTTCAAACTATGGTTTCACGATCTTTCCTTTCACGATATCCAACACTTTATTCTTGGCAAGGATGAGGTCAATCCTTATCTTCCATGCTCTGAAGTTAGAAGCTACATCTAACTTGTTCTCTGATTTCATAGAGTAAGTCATGGCTTCTTTGACTTGGTCAACCCTAGATTTGACCAAAATCTCAAACTTCACGTCTTGGCTTGCTGAGAGTACCAAGAGATGCGCTAGGCTAGGGCACATTGATCTATCTGGAGATTAGGTCAATCCCTTTACTTAAGGTGCCTCAATGAGAGGATTAGGGTTTCTGCAACTGCACCTGCTAGTAACTCTAGCGACAGTGCTATGGTGATTGCTCCTGCTAGAAACCCTAGCGGAAGTTCTTCAACAAGCTTAATATCCTTACAACTATGTTTCCTTCCAGCGGTTAGACTGAATGAAGGAGGTGTGGGCCCATAACTTGTTAGAATATAATGGATGTGCTCATTTTACCATTGACAATATCTTTATTGTCACCCAACCATAGGCCGAAGCCACCCTCCGAGCACCTTAACCTTGACAGAGAATCACTCCGGAAGCAAAACCTAGGCTAGATAGCCAAACAAAAAGTACCGCACCTTTCCCCAAGGATAGCGCACCAACAAGAGCTGATCAGATAGTCCAAACCCTAGCCAAGAGATATTCCAAGCCAAAACGTAACTGCTAGATGAAGCAACTTCATTGGCAGCTCTCCTCCAAACCTACGCACAAAACTGGGCACTACAGTGCACACAAGTGTTGCTCTACAATTCTGAGACTACCTGCCAGAATGAAGACTGGCCTCCTGTATTTGTAGTAATTCTAGCTAACTGCCTGGGCCAACTTCTCATTCTGGGTATCTGTCTGTTCAGTGTATATTATTTATTCTGGCCGACTTCTTCTCTTGGAGGATAATAACCTAATATAAGTTATCTTCTTGAGCCAACAAGTCTTCTAGGGTTATTATCCAACTCATTAGGGTTTCTCTTGCTTCCTAGAGTATTCTATTCTTGTCAGGTTTACACGTGGAGGTAAATACCTCCCGCAGCTACCATAATATTTACACAAGACACATGAAGAGGAGGAGGACATGTCTTGTGTTCCATATGTGAGTGTAGTTGGTAGTTTGATATATGCAATGCTCTGTACTAGACCAAACATTGCACATTCAGTGGGAGTTTTGAGCAGGTATATGTCGAAACTAGGGAAGGAGAATTACACAACAATAAAAAGGGTTTCCAGGTATTTGAGTGGCACCGCTAGCTATGTATTGTGCTACCAAGGAAGACCGAGATTGGACAGAGTGGTGGATATACATGGCTTTGTGGATGCAGTTTGGGATGAATATCTGGATCATAGGATATATACAAGTGGGTATGTGTTTAACCTGTTTGGAGGAGAAATAAGTTCGATGAGCAAAAGACAGGCTGTAGTGGCACTTTCAACTACATAAACTAAATACATGGAAGCCACTCATGCAAGTAAGGAAGCAGTATGGTTGAAAACATTGTGTTCAAGTATTGGGTTGGTACAACAAGCTGTAAGGATAGATTGTGACAGTCAAAGTGTAATTTTTCTGGCGAAGAACCCTACTTATCATTCAAATACAAATCATATTGATATTCAATATCACTTTGTGAGAGACATGGTTGAAGATAATAAAGTATTGATGATGAAGGTGGACACTTTGAAGAATGTTGCTAATTCATTAGCAAAATCTGTGAGCATTGAGAAGTTCTCTTGGTGTAGAGGATCCATGGGCATTTTTTCACTGGATTGTTCACTTTGTAACCCCTTGTACGCAGAGAAAACAACAAGTGGGAGAATGTTGGGTATGTGTTATATTCTTTGCACGAGTAGTAGTGTCTGCGTTGCGCTGGGTGGTTTGAGGGAGGCGAAATCCCCCCGGAGAAATTTTTTTGCCTCAAGAAACGTGTCGTATTTTTGCCTCATTTTTCGTGTTTCCTCGATTTTCATGTCCATTGTTGGGCGGTTTTTTGGCACATAGTTTTTTGCCGATGGCTTTCTATTTCTGGTTAAGGAATTAGGGTTGTTGACTAATCCAAGTCATTGGGTAAGGGTTTTGGATGTCACTGGCTCCTATATGTATATTGTATTGTAAACAATGTATCACTATGAATGAATACAAAATATGCTAGTTTTCCTGGTTTGGGTTTCCAGGGGAAAACTCTTTGTGTAATGTTTGTATTTTCCATTGTATCTTTTCTGTTCTTTTACTGAAAATCCGTTTACAATAAATATTTTACAATGTTAAAATTTACACAAACACTGTCAATTAGGGAAGCAAACAAGAGTCAGATTCAATACAAAAGATCATTTTATATCTAAACCCTTGGATATTGTTCACATTGACCTCTATGGGCCCTTTAGGACCAAAAGTATACAAGGGGAACACTACTTCATGTTGATCATTGATGACTACACGAGGTTGACTAGGGTATATTTTCTCAAAGAAAAATCTGAGGCATTTGAAAAGTTTAAAGCATTCAATACTTATGTAGATAATGAAACATATCTCAAAATCAAATGTTTAATATCAGATAATGGAGGGGAATTTACCTCTAAATAATTCAATAAGTTTTGTGAAGATCATGGAATCAAGAGACAATTCTTAGCTCCAAGAACTCCTCAACATAATGGAGTTGTGGAGAGGAAAAAAAAAACTATTCAAGAGGTTGCAAGAACTATGTTGAATGAAGCTAAGCTTCTAGATTTTTTTTGGAGAGATGCAATATATACAACAATCCACATACTTAACCGAGCACAACTTAGACCTAGCCATGAGAAAACATCTTATGAATTGTGGTTTGGAAGACCAACATCTGTGAAACATTTTAGAGTCTTTGGAAGTAAGTGTTACATCAAGAGGGATGAAGATAATATAGGGAAATTTGACTCTAAATTAGATGAAGGTATATTTTTGGGATATTCACCTAACAAAAATGCCTACAATTGCTACAATCTAAGATTGCACAAAATAGTGGAAAGTGCAAATGTGAAAATAAATGATCTAAAATTGAGAAAAATCAAATCTCAAGATGAAACAAAAATTGATGAATGGAGAAGAACCAGTAATGATGAAGAAGATGGTGAATCACAAAATGAAGAATATAATGAAGAAATACAAGAGAATGAACCACAAAATGATGATGAGAAGGATGAAGAAGAAACACCCTTGCCAAAAGCACCATAAAAAAAAGTTCAAAAGAATCACCCTGAAAATCAAATTATAGGGGATAAAGAAGCATGAGTAGAAACAAGAAGGAAACTTAGATTTGATTCAGAACAGACAATGATTTCAGTAATAGACCCTAAAATTTGTGTATAAGCCAACAAGAGTGAAGACTGGATAAAAGAAATGAACTAGGAACTTGATCAAATTGAGAAAAATCATACATGGGAACTTGTCCCTAGACCAAAAGACAAGAATATGGTAGGAACCAAGTGGATATTAAAAAACAAACTCAATGAAAATTGACAGATCATAAAGAAAAAAACCATATTAATATGCAAAGGATATTCCCAAGTGGAAGGTATTGACTTTGAAGATACTTTTTCCCCAGTAGCAAGACTAGAGACCATCATAATGTTCCTGGAATTTTCATGCTTCAAAAACTTCAAAATTTGTCAAATGGATGTCAAGTGAGCATTCTTGAATGGAACATTAGAAGAATAAGTATATAATGAGAAACTAGAAGGATTCATATTAATAGAAAATCAAGACTATGTGTGTAAAATAAAGAATCTCTATATGGTCTTAAACAATCCCCTAGAGCATGGTTCTCTAGACTTGATCAATATCTTCAAAAACAAGGATATAAGAGAGGGACTATTGACAACAACCTATATATCAAAATTGAGGATCAATATATGATTGTTGTGGTGGTATATGTAGATGATATCATCTTTGGAAGTAATCTTACTATACTAAGCAAAAGGTTTGCTACATAAATGCAGAAAGAGTTTGAAATGTCTATGATAGGAGAACTAACTTTCTTCCTAGGTTTACAAGTTAGTCAAACAGATAAAGGAATATTCATTTCCCAAACTAAATATATCAAATAAATGCTAAATAAATTCCAAATGGAAGGCAATAAACCCATGTGCACTCCCATGGTCACATGATGCAAACTAATCCTAGATGATGATTCACCAAGAGTAGACCAAACCATGTATAGATCAATGGTTGGTAGCCTATTATATGCAACAACAACAAGACCATATGTCTTGCAGGTTGTAGGAGTAGTAGGTAGATTTCAATTTGCACCTAAAGAAACTCACATGAAGGCAGTAAAAAGGATATTTAGATATCTTATGCAGATATCTTAGGAACCCTGGAGTTTGGTTTATGGTTTCCAAAAACAAAAAGATTTTACATTGATTACATATCTTGATGCAGATTGGTCTGGTAGTGTAGATGACAAGAAAAGTACTAGTGGAGGAGCATTCTACCTAGGAAAATGTCTGGTATCATGGTTAAGTAAAAAGAAAACATCTATATCACTATCTACAACAAAAGCATATTACATTGTTGTTGCATCTTGCTGCACACAAGTAATCTGGATGAAACAGATCATAGAAGATGTACAAGTGAAATATGATCATCCAATCACTATCAAATGTGACAACACTAGTGCCATAAATATCTCTAAGAATCCTGTTATGCATTCTAAAACCAAGCATATCCAAATTAAATACCATTTTCTGAGAGATCAGGTTTCTCAAAAGATAGTCAGAGTGGAATATGTTGACACTAAATAGAAAATTGCAGACATATTCAAAAAACCTCTACCAAGAAGTGCTTTTGAAAATCTTCGACATAAATTGGGAGTAATTTCCATACCTCATTAAAACTGGAAATTATTCATGAGATAGGGGGAGCACATGCACAAGGGGGCATCATCTCGGGGAGAGCAAAGGGAGATCCCTTTTGTAATTTCTGTCAAAGGGGGAGGATACACAGTAAAACAAGCAGTAAAAAAAAAATGGGGGATGATATTTATAAGAAAGGTTTTACTAAGTTGCCATCAATGACAAAGGGGGATATTGTTGGAAGATCGATTGTCATTAATGTCAAACATGGAAAAAGTATGCAGAAGAACATGTAGGAGGAAATAAAATCTCAGGAGAAATAGTGTTGTAGAGATAGCACAAAATCCAGAGCATTGTGAAAACAAAGATCCTTTGTAAAGGATCGTGGGATTGTGACCATTCCCTTTTGAATTTAGGGAGAAATCTCCACTGTTGAATCAAGTAGGAATCTAGATCATTGGATCAAGGAAATATATCAATGAGGATCATCATATATCACCTTAAAGTCAAAAGAAATATCAACCATCAGATCGTGCAAATCAGCGTTAGTTGTTGGATCAAGTAGTGGAATGATAGCGTAAGTTTCAGGACTTCGAAACTTTTCCACTTCGATGATTATTGGAGACAAGGCAGAGGCACAAAATTGTGAAGTTGTGAAATCCCACCAACAATCCGATCTGATAGGTAGATCGATTGAAATCCCAACCATTGATCGTGGTCATCCGACGTTGACCCTCTGGGGGAGTTGAAAAACTTTAAATTGTAATATCCCGGAGTCCCGAAGTTTTGAAGCCCCCAAATCCCACCAACCATTCGATTGAGGGAAGAACTTTGGGAGTAATTTTAGCCATCATATCTAGCATTAGTGGAAGGATAGAGTAAGTGAAAGGTGTTGACTGACAATAAGTGGTCATCGACGCTTTATGACCACTTCGACATGTATAACTCTGGGGGAGTTGAACAACCTTAGAGTTGTAATATCCTGATGTCCCAGAGTACCGGAGTAGCAAAATCATGCAGACCGCCAATCTAATATCCCTTCAGGACCTTTCTCAACCATTTGATCAAGTAGTCTAGAGAAATTATCCAAGAGAGGGACATGTGGAAGAGGGAAAAGATGACATGTGGCCCAATCAAATGGTGACAAGCGTCAAGGCCCATTTGGCACATAAGGTCTGTGAGAGTCACGAATCAAGGTGACACATGGCTCCACATCAGCAGGTCCACGTCAACCTAGGGGACGTCATCATGCCACATCACTCCAGGATTACTGCCTCTAGGGATGTCCAACTTCTCCTAACAACAAAAATGCCCAAAGTGCCGAAGTCTGGAGGACTTGGTTCCAACATTGGTCTCATGATAAGGTAAATGGGTTGATTAGAGGTGTGAAGGGCCTAGAAGTAAAAAAGCTCGCATACATTTTCTAATGAGGTCCTATGTAGAAGAATAAGGGAAATGCACTAGGAGCAATGCTTAAAGTGGATAAGCCCGTGGTTTCGAGCTCGCAGACACAATGAAAGTGGATTGGAGGAAGTGTCTGTGCAAAATTCAAATTTTGTTCCAGTTTAAAAGGCCTGTGGAATAATTTGAAAGATTTGCACACAACCATTCCATTGATGCTACAAGATTCTGTTTACACATGAAGGGATAAAATAAAAATGATTTGATGTATTTAAGTTAAATAAACTATTATCAACATTATTGTTAAAATTAAAAGAAGAGGTGCAATGGTTCATTGTTAAAAGATGCAATGGTTCAAATTCATACCTATTTGGAATATTATATAAACAAAAAAGTGTAATGGAAGGAAGTCGTCTCTGTGGTCTACATCAAAAGATCTGAAGCAAGTGTAGAGTCCAAGGAATAAAGACAAAGATACCTATGAAGTGAGGGTGGAAGGGAGGAGCAAGGAAGGATTAGTATCCTTTGATAATTAAAGTTGGGAGTTGGTGCCCTAAAAACCAGGGAGTTGGTGCTTCCTAGGGTTGGAGCCCTAAAACTAGGGAGTTGGTGCTTCCCAGGGTTGGTGCCCTAAAGAAAGGGAGCTGGTGCCCTGAATAAGGGGATTGTTGTCTCCTAGAGTTGGTGCTCTAAATCAATCTTCATATAAAACTTGTAAATTGTAATTTAAGATTATATTTATTGATATTATTTATTGAAGTTTCTTGCTGATCAATAAAGTTAATAAATAATTATTTAAATATTTTGTAAAGTTTTTAATATTAATTCACCCCTCCCTCTCAGTATTAAACCATATTCTAATAGAGAACATATGGTTTGTTATTCCATACATACCTAGAGTAAATGAATGTTCATGAACATTGAAATTCCCACAACTTTAGGCACTAATGACATAGATAAGGAATGTGAATAATGATCTTATTAAAGGATGTAACTTTTGAATTTGAATTTGAGTTAATATTTGTGAATTATATAAACCTTGTTTCTTCTTTCCCATGATATATATAATTATTGTACATGAAATAAAATTTATTCTTTGAATATATAAGAAGCACATAATTGTTTTTTGTTGATAACATGCTTTATAATTCTATTAAAATACAATTATTAGAATAAATAAATTTTATACCAAAAAAAGCTATGAAGACATCATAAGCTAAGGATACAAGGAAAAAATACTCAACCTATGAAAACTTGCTCCGAAAGGCATCCAAAAATATAGAGTCATAAAAAGGAAAGTGCCCAAGACAAATATAAATAAACACAACTAAAATAGGTTGCATGGAAAGAGTGGGAAGTCAGACCAGGAGACAATTGGAATTAAAATCAATCATAAGATTCAATAACTAATGTTTGCATTGGAAAAATTAAACACTAGCGAAGAGAAAATTTATTTCACATCAACATTATATCCTTTTCCACCATTATGTTGTATATCAAAATGTAGAAATAATTGACAATATTCCTTACCACTTTAAGTTCAATGGGGTAGCTTGAGTGGTTGAGTTCTTTGAGATTTATGTAGGAGATCTAGAGGTCTATTCCTTGAGTTTTATGCCTATGTTACATGCCTCACTTGATGTCCCTACCGGATCAATTGTTGTAATAAGTTCCAATAGGTTTACATTTGGAATTCACAAATTTCAAGAAAGTGCTCAGGGGTTTTCTTGTGAGTTTTTTCTTGAAACAAATCCTCCAAATTGAATGAAATGATAGATGTTTATCCTTGAATTCATGCTCACCCAACATATTTTTACACATTATTTCAGAGTTTCTATACACTGTAATTTTGCTGACCCACGATTCTTTGTTGTGCACAAACCCTCGTTAAGTGCATGATAATATGCATTATTGTTTGTGGTGTCATTCTTGTTTAAGGGCCTTGTTGTTCTTTGAATATCTCTATCTCCATGGTCACATAAGATGAATGAAATTGCAACCTTTTAGGGTTTCAAATAAGACCTATCTATAAATACAAGAACCATAATTTCACTATTTATAATATGTGAAGAACTACCAAAACATGGTTACCCCTTTTGCAATATTGGTTGTCTAACTACCTCCTCGACGTAAACCATAAACTATTCTTCACACATCATCCTAATCTTGAGGTATACCTAATCTACCATCTAATATCCTAAAGATATTAGTTAAACTTGTCACATTATCATCCATTGGGGTCAGTATATTACATGGTACATTTAACTATTATCTAAATAAATTTATGATGCAAAAAATAAAAAAAAACTTGTCACTTGGAATTTTAAAACCCTTATCTGATAAGAAATGCCAATATATTCCTCTCTTGATCTCTTCTACATAATCTCTTCTGCTCTTCTCATATTTTTGGAGTGGTGAGATATTAATCCTTTTCAAATTGAGTTGTTTGTTTATTTATTCATAATTTTATTCAAGTGAAATATAGAGTATTTCTTATGAAAAAATACTCTTATCTTGAAAAACAATTATCCATAAAAATATTTTCAACCATTTTATCGAACATTTTTACGTAGGTAATTTCAATCTAATGCCTATGCAAATATGGTTGAAAATGTTTCATATGCTAAAAGGGTAAAAAATATGATAAAATTTTGACCTAAACAAGTGAACACAAAATATTCATTGCAAGTAAAGTAAAAAAATTAGGTTTATGTTGTAATGCTTTTTTTTTTTTTCTCTTAGTCTTGTACTTGCTTGATATCATATTACTTGTGAAGATTCTTACAACTTTTCTTTGCATTGATCATAAGGGCATGAAAATCAAATGAGAGTTAGGTATCATGACCTAAAAGGTGAATAATTCCCTTGTCATGGTATGGAAATATCTCATGATACATGCTCTAGTAGGCATCTTCCCCCGTGCATCATTGCTTTGCAATTTTTGTCACCATTATTTCTCTTTGTCTTCTATCCTTTTGTTTCTTTCTTCTCCTTCATTAGAACTCAATACTATTATATTTTGTGGATAATAACTCCTACAAATGGGGAAATATGTAGTGTATGGTTTCCATAATTTAGTACTCACATACACCTACCCACTCATATGCATCGTAGAGTGACCTACTTGTCATGTATGTATGCTATTCATTTGATGAATCCTTGGTTACCTCTCATCCTTCGTAAAAAGGCCCATTTGTGTTGGATTACTCTCCCTTGAGTCACTTTTCTCTAGTCTATATGCACAACTTCTTTTGGATTTCTAGTACTTAGGTGGGGCTCCCCTATAGCCTATGCTCTTGTATTTGGCCACTTGTCATTGGTTTGACTTTTCTAGACCCTTTAGGGTGCTTCATTAGGGGCACTCATTTACCATTTAGGTTCTTTCTTGGGATTTAAATCTATGATCTAACCCATAGTTTGTTAGGATACTTCACTTTGGGTCCTTAACAACCCAAATCCATTTGAGAATGCTTAATTGGGGGTCCATTGGGTCAAATATTTATTAACCCTTCCAAATTTCTTAGCACCAAGTGTATCGCAACTTCCTTGGGCTATACCATGTCTGTGTGTCATGGTTTGTTGAGCATAGTGCACTATTTGGGGAAAATACTTGTAGTATGGGCCTTTGATCCCACAGTTTCTGGTCAAAACCCACATTATTATTCCTCTGTACAAAACAATTTGCCCAATGGCTAGTCCAATGTTCACTTAATAATGCCTTGAGGTCATTTATTTACCAATTATATCTCTCCTCTCCTCTTTGAATGACTCTTCAAATATTGTTTTCTCTTGCATTTTATTGCAAACACACTAATAGATTAACATTGAATATCGATCTAGCTCTTCTACTCATTTTCTATGCTCTTGAGTTGCATGTTCCTATTATCTACAACACCTATATAGGTATCTCTTTCTTTTGACTTGGTTTATTCCTTGAAGGCTCATTGTCTTCTCCTAGGACGTCTCCATTAGCTTTGTCTCTTCTCACCACTTGGATGATTCAACTCTTCTACCTCAAGGGAGGTTCCAACATAGTTAGTATAAGAGAGGTATCACCTTTGTGAGGAGTTTTTGGGTTACCATACAACACTTCTTTGTTTCATTATTTATATGGTAGATTTAGGCTATTTTATGGCATAATGTTGGAGATTAGAATCAAGTTTGTTTTGTAGGAATGTGTAGCAATGTGTGTAGGTTTGTTTGAATAGAGAAACCCTCTCTTGGAGGAATGTTACATTACTTATATTTAACTCAAACAAAGCTCACCAAAGGAGACCAATAACGTAGCCCTATCTAGTTTGGTTTCCTTTGTTAATTTGTTGTTTCTTTTAATCCCTAATTGAATTACCCTAACTAATGTGTAGCCCTAGGTCACACAATCAACCCACAAAACTAATTGACCTGATGGTCTTCTCTCCTTCTCTTTTCTTCCTCTCTTCCCCTCTTAAGGTTTCTCAATTTTTCTCTAAACCACAGTGACAAATCCAAACTTTCCTTCCTTCTTGTGGTAACATGATGTCGCATAATTGTTAGGCTATGAAAGGCTTTATCCTCTGCAAGGGTTGATCCTATAAAATAAAAGGCATAATCTAATGAGAGTGTAGTCTATACAATAAAATACATTGATCCCCATAAAAGTAAAGCTTGTAATTAAAGGGTATCTGTTGGAAGATTGGTTGTTGTCATTGATGTCAACCCTAGTCAAGGGTTTTGGACCGCAAGATTGATAAAGGTATTTGGACCACAAGATTGATAAATGTATTTGGACATGAAGAACAATGCACATGCATATAAAACAC
>ML791155.1:64115-89311 GCA_009831015.1 Picea engelmannii
TATGTTTTAAGTGTGTGTACGCACAGTGATTTGATCACGGGCTCGCCATTTTCAGTGTGTACGCACAGTGATTTCATCACGGGCTCGCCATTTTCAGGGTTGATTTATTTCTTGCGTTTAAATACGGTAGCTTGACTCTCTTGCTTTGGATGTGTGTTCTGTTTTCGCTTAGTGGCAACAATCTCGGACGCTCTCACAGAGATTTCCGCTCGCTGTAGAAGCTGCGCCAACTGGAATGGAATGGCACGCGAAATTATTATCCGCTGAATGAAAACAAAATTCAGCGCCAAGCCGCTTTACGCACCAATCAAACCATATGAAATCAAACCATATGAAATGAAAGAAAAATAAATGCTCCAAAGGGTGGATTTCATGGGTTTCGACGAAAATACGATAATGTTGCAGACATGTTATTTTGTTCAGATCTTTGTACCAAATCATCTAGCTCAAAACACGTGTATCTCTATCAGTGCACAAACCCATGAGCCTAGCTTTAAAGTCGGACCCCTCCAACATTATGAACATTGTAGCCTCGGTAAGCCGTCCCATTAAATAATTTACAGGTAGGCTCACGTGATTGGACTTCAGTCGGCGTGATAAATTTGGATTTCATTGACCCCGCCGCTAGAAGGATAGACGGTGTAAAGACTCTCCCAAAACGAGGACTAGGCGAACGCAAGTGGCTTCATGTTTGACAAACGCATGTGGCATTTATTGATTGGTTATATATAAATACACATGGCACTTGTTAATACGTTGTCGATAGACGACGAAAGGCTCGAAGGAACCTCCCCTTATAACAACGCCTTCGGTGTAATTACTAGATGCAAAGTACAACTTAAAAATTGTAAATGGATATTTATAAATATTATAGATTATAGATATACTCAAGTGGACATCCATCACAAGCATCCCACATCTAGCATAAGTATCTTATTAGTTGGACTAATAAAAAATCTATGCAAAGAGAAGGAGCATCTTATTAGTTGGACTAATAAAAAATCTATGCAAAGAGAAGGAGAGTGAATGTTTAACAAGTTACCATAGGGTGTTAAGTGGATATCCATCATAAGCATCCCACATCTATCATAAGCATCTCATTCATTGGATTAATAAAAAATCTATGCAAAGAGAGGGAGAGTGAATGTTTAACAAGTCACCATAGGGTGTTAGGAAGAGTTCAAGATTTATATGTTTTTTCATGGTGTTGGTAGGGTGTCTTTGTTCAACATTTCCCACACAAAAAAGTACTTTGTTGTCCATTATAATTGGTAAATTTCATGCATTTTTCAACATAGTCTTCTTTGCATGATCAATGTCCTACTCAATGTTTCACATTTCATATAAATTTGTCTTTTTTCTTATGGTTATGGTTATTTCATGCATATTCGAGCATGTTTCAAGTTATTCTAGGGTTCATCCCCTCTTGATGTATGACCTCATGCCCTCTTACAACAAGTTTAAATTTGACTTTGCCCAATTTTACTTCCATAGGTTATAGATTAAGTAGCATAGTACTTGTCCACATAAGAAAGAAAGATTATTGGATTAGTAATAGGATTAGGAAAAAATATTTGATGTAGAGACAATCAAGAGTTCTCATTCTAGATTTCAAATCTACCATTTATGCATAGAGACAAAACAATTCATTTTCCCCAACTGGTGAAAACTAAAGGAGATAGGTTCCTTCTGGTCCACACACATTTCATATACATGTATTTTGTCTTTACTACTTACTAGGAGGTGACATGGAGTTCACATGGTAGACCCATATGGAAACAACATAGACATCACATATTTGGTAAACACTAGTATTCATTGATGTTCTTAACAAAGCATCATCATTGCATCTTTATTCTTAATCCAACAATCCATTGCTACATCTCCTCAAACCATTGAAATGTAGAAAAATTAGATGGAACCTTGGTGAAGGCCACTCATTGTTTTTGAAATTGATCATACATTGTTGACTATGGCAATCAATACATCATTATTATTTTGAAATTTGTTTTTTAATAAATGATCAACTTGTGTAATCTCCTTTATGGTTATATGTACATTTCAAATCCAACCCCACACCAAGCTCTTGACCATATCTCTCACAAGCAATTGACACATGACTATTGTCTGTGTTTAACCTTTAATTAGTGTTACTTGAAAAAAAGAACATGGTTTCTCCTGGAAAATTCTATCATATACATTTAGAAATCAACTATGGAAATGCTTAACCCTTTGAAAGATCATTTTAATACATTATTCATGGAACTTATTCAATGGATCTTCTATCAGTTTTCCATGAACCATCCAACACACTTCTCTTATCTTCAAACAACATATCGTCGTGATTCACTTCGATGTTCGCTTTCCCCTGCTTAGGGATATTCTAGTTATTATTAGGAAGATACTGTTGATGGATTGAATTGGAAGCAACAAATATTTTGAATATGAGCAAATAGAAAACCTTGCACATTAAAATTAGCATACCTAAAAAGGAGAGAGTGAGGAAAGGATAGAGAATAAGGACATTGAATAAGGTAGTTTCCAAGATTAGAGAAAAGTTTAAGTAGTTGCACAACTTTTAACAATGAGAGAATGATAATAAGAAGATTGAGAAAGGAAAAATAAAAGATAAGAATGTCAATTAAAATAGTTACTTGTTGATTCAGGTAGTACCCATAACTTCATTGATAAAAGATGAGTAGAATGTCTCAATTGTTTTCTGTATCTAGTGACAATTTTTCAATTTTTGGTGTATCGATTGTGGAGGAAAATACCATAACCTTAAACGTAGTATGGAAGAATATAACTTGTCAAGCCCAATGTGTGTCATTCCTATTGGAATAAAAGTTGTTTTAGGGATTCAATGGTTGAGAACATTGGGTAAATATTCTACAAACTATAATGAATTACTCATGAGATTTGAATTAGAAGGAATTCAATATGAACTCAAAGGGTTAAAATTTACACCCTCTTGGGTCATCAACTCTCATAAAATGGAAATGCTCCTAAAAAAGGGTAAAGGGTAGTAGTAGAGTTATGTTTAAACTTTATTCTATGGAAGTGAAGAAAGAAGATGAAAATATTCCAGAGGAATTAAAAGGTACCTTGGAAAAGTACCATAGGGTCTTCGAAAAAATTCCTAAAGGCGATGAAGGAAGAAAATGAGGGTCCATCAAATATAATTTTTATGAGCTACAATCCTCAGACCTATGGTTTATTTCTCCCACAATATGGACTACTTCCAAAGTCCATGGCAACAACTTCATACCTTCCCAACTTCATACCACTACATGGAAATATCTCTGTGCAGAAACACCACTGCATGCGGATATACCTCTGTGAAGAACTCGGTAAACAACATTGGTGTATCGCAAGTCACTCTGTGCGCAAAATTCGACAACAATAGCGACTCGTCACATATATTTATGTTGTGTTTCCACTATGCCACTCTGATCTGCAACAAATGATCACGTTGCGCACTCTGATCTGCGATTCTTTCGGCTCTAAGTCACACACACTTGGATCACGATTTGCATAGAGATTATAAACTAGGATTAAACATAACAAAACCAGAGAACTCCATGATACACAAATAATACACAATTTCCATTAATCGAGCTTGAATTACACACTATGGCCTCTATGGGCTCGATCGCCCTCTTGGCTTGTTTACATTGTATCATGCCTCTCTCTCAACAACGCTTGAAGGCTACATATAAATAATAGAAATACAATATTGTGGATCATCTCAGATCCACGATCCTCTCCACAAAGTTCTAACTAATTTCCACAAACAACAATAAACAACAAACCCATCATACTAGGTGCGTGGTTACATAAAAAAGCGAGAAAAACCATGTCTTCTTTCCACGACGTCTTCTGGAAGGTTCTTAAATTCTGATTATGTTTTGTGCATTGGATATATTGTAAAAGAAGGTTGCCCCCTCAAAGTGGCTTCTTATTCATTAACTCTCTATCATTTTAAGGGCATGGAATTACTTCTTCTTTCTATTTTTATGCTATTTGGGGAATATGGTTCATAACATGCATTTCTCAAGAAGTTTTGTTTTTAAAAAATTGTGAAATGCATAATACACATTATTACAAGTTTGATATGGATATGTTATAAGAAAAAATGAGGTGCCACTATTACAAAATTCTAAAAATATTTGAATGTAAACAAAAAATAACCATTATAGGTTGTGGTGCATTGAGTGTGCATACAAAAAATATATAGAATCTATATTAGTAATGACAACTCCCTCTCTTAAAAAATATCAAGTTTGAAGGAATCTCATTAGCTTTTAAAGGCTACAAGGAATTTTGCAATTTGTCATTATAGATCTGGTCTTTTACAAAGCATATTGTGGGTGTCAAAGACTTCCACAATCTCACTTTTGTAGCTTGCACTTGTGAATATTCAAACTTTTATGTTGTGGGTTTATGATGGAGAACCTAGCATATTGAGAAGGAAAACAACTATAACCGTGTGAACCTATGTAACAATTCAGAAACATTGATTTCAAAATCATGCTCTCTTCATTCACAATTTAAAAAAATGCCCTAGATTAGATTAGGGACTTGTATTTTCATTGGACCAATTGCAAAAGTGATCATTGAAAGATAGATTCACCATACACTATTAGGCATATAAATGACTTAATCTCTTGCAATGACGCAACACAAAGTTTTTGTTAGCCTCCATGCTCATACTTGGTTCTTCCATTTAATTTTTTTATTTTTAAATGGCGTTCCATTTAATGAACTTCCGAATCCGGATGACATAAGGCATCGGGATTAGGACTTGTAACAAAATGTGAGCAACTGTTGGCATTCTGACAACGTATGAAAATGAAAAAGGCATTGCAACAGCAACATAGACACGTCGTTGGTACTTAGAAAACGCGTCAAAATTCTGACACATCGTCGACGCTCTTTCACGATGGATTCGACACCTTTCATTCCATTGGAATACGACACCCTTGCATTGCATTGCATTTCCAACATAAAGATGTTAAAATAGTGACCACATCTCATCGGATCTGCATCGGTCTTTGGACACTTGATACAGTTTTTAAGAAGCAAAAAAACTCATTCGGTCATCAATGATCACCATAACGTCGATCTTCCAAATATATTTGAGTTTTTTATAAAGAACGCAAAAGCCTGTTACGTGGCATTTTAATTTTTTCAAAATTTTAACTTGCCTTAAAGGGTTAAAGGGTTGTCAGAATTTATGTGGAAAATCAAAGCAAACAAACCACAACAACAATTACAATTGATATAAAGATTTATGTGGAAATTCAATGTGGCAAAAAACCACAGAGCAATGATAATCGGTATTCTTATTATTCAAGGGAGAATAACAATAGCCAACACAGGTATACAACCATCCTCTCCTCACAGACACATTGTACTCCACAATATTCTGTCTTGTTCACACACTCTACACACATGCACTCTCACCTCTATGGGTATGCTCGTATATATAACATCTCTCAAACAATTAAACTAACTGATTATAATTAGATCCATGAGTTACATAATTTGTTCATGGAAGAGTGCAGGCATGCACATTCTTAATATAGTTGCATGCATGTGCATGTGACCACATGGGAAATTTGTTGGCATGTTTCCAACAGAACCGACCTTGTTTTTTACTATCAATGTTAGGATGATGTCAAAATTTGTACCAAAGTCTCTCATTTCTTTTCACTTGCATGGGAGTCGAATACAATGTGCAATCGAGTTTAAAATGGGATTGATTTGTGATGGTGAGCATGGATTTGGAGCAGATGTAGATGTATGAAGAATTCAACTTCAAAATCAAGGCGATTCCATTTAATCTTTGAAAGACAAAAGAGGTATTTTTAGTCACATAAAGGGTCTCATATTTTTTTTAGGAGATTTCCTAAAAATTAGGGTGCTTCCTAAAAGGTAGGGCACATTGCCACTTCAGTTAGGATTTCATTTCACCCACAATTGATCTTAGTTGACTGGTGGAAGACCACTCATGCATATATTTCCTAGATTTTAGGGCATGAGGGTGCACTTCCTTTGCATGAATGTGTTATTCTTGGTCTCCATACTTGTCACTCAGTTAAATTATTTCTTCGTAAAAAGTTAACCGAGACTAGCTTACAGTTGAGTCCCATTACAATGAGTTAGTGTCCATATCTCCTTCAAATCACTCCTATGGCGCATGACACATGTATTCCATGAGATTGGCACATGTACTCCCTGAGATTGGCGCATTGATTCTCTTGGACTACTTATATGTGTGTGTATTACTCATTATTAATGTTGTGATTACTAGATTCTCTCTCTCTCTCTCTCTCTCTCTCAATTCTCTTGCAAGTGTTGTGTGATCTTCTCTAGCTAGGTTCTCCTTGAATGGTTTTAGGGTTTTCACCCAAACTTCAGATAGTTAAAGAGTTCATCTCCACTTCTAAGAAAATTTCTTTCTGCATTAAAGACATGTCAAATACCTTCTTTAGGGAATGCTTTATTAGTTGTCTAAAGGAATATATATGTGCATAAATCTTAATGACTGGCCCTACTGCTTGGCTAGAAGCCTCTCAAAGAGATAGAGAATCCCAAAAGGTGGTGAATTCCCAAACAAGAAAAACCATCCTTTATTCCTTGTTCTCATCCCACTAATTCCATTCCTTCCATGTTGGATATGGTTGACTATCATCCACGATCTCAATGACTTCAAAGTCTACTATATTGTGCACTCCATCTAAATTCACAGGTACTCTTGTCAATCTGCCAATTGGTACTATCTTGTGCAGGGATGATTTTAAGGATGGAAATTTGTTTTAAAATGTAGAAACCTTGGCGAATATTACTAATCCTTCATATGCCAACTATAAATGTTTGGCAATATTTTTGTAAAAATATTCAAATTTATAAGTATTTTATATAGTTTTTATAAAATTTTGGCGATTTTTAAGGTAAAATAATTTTATCCTATAGAATTTGGGCGAATCATTTTAAAAATAGTGAATCTCGTTTTTGGAAAAACCATGGAAAATTAGCCCATGAGCGAAATTTAGCCCCTAAAATCATCCATGATCTTGTGTTGGTATTCCAACCTTAACTAAATAGGATACCATATTATCTTAGGTTTCCCCATCATTTCCTAAGTTTACTTTGGTAACACATTCACATCAGATTCAAAGTCCAAGGTAACATTACCCACATCATATTCTCCAATATGTGCACTTAATATGAATTCTTTGTTGGTCATGTTTTTGCGTAGTACCTGATTCACTACCCTCTGTGTGATAGGAATTTCCCTTTCTTGCATGCAATGATCTATCATTTCATATAATGCATTCAACACAACTTCATATTTCATTAAATCTACACAACTTCTCAAGAACTCCCTTAGATTACTTAGCTTCCCAAGTGGCTTCTCTAGCATAGTGTGATCACATACATGAGGTGCAGATGATGTTGATGCTCCCTAATCCGGTCCTAGTATCTCTTTTCTTTCCCTTTGATATGTCTCTTTTTCTTGCTAAGGGTCGAATGTTGGCATAGGTCCTATGGATTTCCTTACCCATTGCTCAACTTGATTTCCTCCATTCATTACATTAGCCATTGTTCTAGTTCCTATTCACATAACAACTGCTATTCAAGGCCTTTCATTACGTTTTTCAGCTGATATTTTATGTACGCTCTGATTTGGGTTTTGGTTTTGATTTCCTCTTACGTGCCACTTCGCAAGTAGTTGAGGATATTCTTTTGTCACATGGTCCAATGCTCTATAGTATGTGCATTTTGTACATGGATTCGAGAAGTCACGAACTAAGTGTCCTGGTTGATTACAATTGTAACATATTATCGGTCCTCTACCTCCTCTGCCAAAATTTCCTCTTTCTCGACCTTTGCCAAAATTTCCGTTGTTTCATGGATTAAATCCTCTCTGATTATTATACTGTGGACCACCTCCTTTTGTCGCAACATTCTCCTCCTGAATCTGGTACATATCTAAAGTGCACTCCCTCATCAAATAAAATGCATGATAGTCCTTCTCTTCTTGTCCGAATGAATTGCATAAGTTGCAAAATAAGTTCCTTGGTGTACTATGATATTTTTGCAGTAATGGACACTCAGTCAAATGGTGTCCCCATTTCATACATATTTCACAATATCCCTCTCCTAGTAATGGATTGGGTGCTCCAGTCGCCAAATACAACGTGAATATCAGACATTCGTCCTTGTGGTGGATTTTAGTTCTACACTTGGTACACCAGACTTGTTCTCGTTTATCCTTCCCTTTTGTAAGTTTTTTTAGTTGAATTATCAAGGCATCCAACTGCGTCTGTACTTGCATCATCCCTCCACTATCTCCAATAGGGGATGCTTCTAGTTTCATTGCGATCTCCAAAGCTTCAGGCTATGACACAACTTTCTGTTGTATTGGTGGACCACAGATGTGTGGTAAGAGTCCTGGAATAAACCATTCCCTATGTTGTTTATCGGGGATTTGAAACGTTAGCCTTCCCATCACATCCTTGAATCTTTGATCAAAATCCCATACTGACTCAGTTTGTATTTGTTTGATTTCCTTCAGCTCGATAATGCATTGCGAATTTGATTTCAGTTTCTTGAATTCATTCAACAATACCTTTCTAATTTATGTTAGAGCCCTCACTTGTCTTGTAGGTGTGGTACTCTACAATTTCATGTACCAGACTAGTGTGCTACCTCTAAATGTTGTTTCCAACTGCGCATTCGTTACAGACTCATCCTGGACATTATTTATGGCCCAAATTGTCTCACAGACAAATAGATGTTGTTTAGGTTCCTTCCACCCAACTCCCTGGAACTCAGGCAATCTTAAGGTGTTTTCTATCCCTGTCATATTGTTCTGTGTAGCACCCCCCCTTGGTGATGTTGGTTGACTATGACTCGTTGTGCTACCTCCACTGCTCTAAATGTTACTATTTTGATTTCCCTTGCTAACTACAAGTGCTTTTGATAAGTGTTCCATTGTTACCTTAGATTGTGGTGATGCACATGGGGTTGTGGATTCAACACAGGATTTATTCTGAGTAGGAATTAATGACTCTTCTATTATACGAATGGACTGTAACTCCTCTTCCTCTCCTTTTATGTGTGATATTTCTATGATTTGGACTATTGCGCAAGGTCCTCTCCACTCAGGATCACTGCGCGACTCTCGTTTCTCAACCCCAATCGTTTGACTCTTATACCTCCTTCCACTATGTAATACTCCAAACTCATCTTCTTATTCTGATACAACCTATTCATTTCTTTGCATCCTCAGTCCCTCCCTTCCTTCTTCATTTCTTCCTTCATTCTTTTCTACCTTCAGACGATCCTCTTGTCATCTCTCGGTTCCCCTATGTGTGCAAAATCCCCTTAGAAAACAGGCTCCATTGTCATCACACACTTGTCGCACAACAACATCTTTATCCACGTACCCAATGATTTCATGAAACTTCTACACAATCCTTTGCAGGAATCCCTCTCTCCAACACTACATGACTGGGTATAATCCATCATAAATTTTGTAATATAACCTCCAAATATATTGTCCAACCAAAAATCAACTGTGGGAGAAGTTTTATTACTTATAGCGTTTTGTTGCCTTACCAACTCAAGAATCCAGTTCCTCGGTGTTGCGGTTTGGTAGCTTCAAGTATTCTTCACTAGTCTTTCTAACCACTTGGTTAGAATAATCAAAATATTGCCAAAGAAAATCTCATGCAGCTTTGTGTACACATACCTTTGCATCCATTGCTTGTCACTCATCTGAGGGTTTCTATTCTCTTTTTTATTAAATTCTTGTTCCTTCTCTTCTAGCCATTCTGAGATCTCTTTCTTTGTTGACCTTCAAAACATTCCCTCAATCATAGATTCTGAGTCCTGGCAACATAACCACTTGTTGGCATGCAGTTTTAAGACCCTAGGTTCAAGTTATCTTAACCAAAAAACTCTTTCAAACACCGACCCTTTCGGCATCACTTGCATGTAAGTTAAGTCTCACCCGATGAATCTATTGGGTCCATAGGAACCAAGTTTTTGCAATAGTGTGGGAATGGGAGGAGATCATATTAGTCATTCTTACTTATTTGTTCTGTGCACGTTATCTTGTATTTATTCTTCCTTGATTACTTATCGAGTTCAATATATATTACCGTTATACTACAGATTGCAACATAACCCATTTACGGTAACATTCATGACTATTGCACAGTGATCATGTAGTAGACAAATCTAGTCTAACATGCATAAAGAGAATATTCATGATCAATCACATAAAATACAAGTAAGAATAGTAGTTAACATGGTTCACCCAAATTTGGGATATGTCCACAACGACTGGCTTCTTTATTATTATTTATGTAATCTTCTTAGGCTACACATTGCGCTTACAATAGAGATATCATGCTATATCTTCCCTTTTCTTTCCTAGCCTGTGTGCAATGCAAGCCTCTCTCTATGGAACTTCCCCATAACACTCAGACATACTCTTTCCCTCTCATCCTATTCTATCACTTTCCTTACAAAACAGTCTCTAAAAATAGAATAGAGAAATTCAATCTAATTGAACTGAACAACATAGAATATAACATATCAACTCTCCCAAATGAACCCCTATTCTACCCAACCCATTACATATTTATACATGGATTCTAAGGATCAAAATCCTATTTTTCTTATCCCAAAAACCCAATTACAACTCAATCTAACTCATGAAAACCCATGTTGACTTGTTGTTTGGGCTTGCTTTTCCTACTTTTACATCTCAATGCTGTTTTTGTACTCTTAACTATCGTTCTTCCTGCTTTTAGCATGCCAAACTGCTCTCCTTCCTTTTCACCCACTTTCTTCTCTTGCTTTATTCTCTACTAAGTATGTTCTTACTGTGCACTTTCAATCCTGCATGTGCCTTTACTGCGCACTTTTCTCATGCCTTGTCTTCTTTCTTTTGTTGTTGTTCATATCCTCCATACTTAGGATTTTTATGAAAACTGAATCCAAAATTCCTATCCAACACAAATAACTCATCATTACAATTTGAAGTGGTAAATTTTAGATCTGATAAAATGCCTCATACCATCAACCTGGGAAAGAAATGTTCTCCTGAAGAAAGACAATCATTCATCAAGTTGTTTAAATAATACAAAGACATATTCTCCTAGACATATGATGATCTCAAGACATACGACACAAAGATTATTCAACATGTTATTCCTATGAAGCCACAAACTAATCCTTTTCAGCAGAAGCTAAGGAAGATGCACCCGAGCTTGGAGCCATAAGTAAAAGTCGAGCTTAATAAGTTTTTAGCTACCATAATAATCTTTCCAATCAGGCATACCCAATGGATCTCAAATATTGTACCTGTAAGGAAGAAAAATGGAGATATATGGCTCTGTGTTGATTTCAAAAATGTCAATAAAGCTTCAGAGAAAGAGAATTATCTAGTTCCTTTGATGGAGAAAATCTTACAATGTGTATCTGGTTCTAAAATTCTCTCACTACTGGATGGTTTTTATGGTTACAATCAAGTTCACTGCCGGCCCTTGACCAAGTTTTGGGAGTTTCTTGGTCATGTTGACCTATTTTGAGACTTCGACAACCTATCGAAGGAAGAGCACAAGACTAAGAGGAGATCACGGGATCTCGGCCCCCTTTTGGTCCCCTTTTAGGGTTTTTGGGAATATGTAACGGGAATGGGATGTCGTGCCATGGGTTTACCCATGTTTAGGCCTATTTTGTATGTATAAATAGAAGGAGAGGCAATGTAAGAAGGGGAGAATAATGCATCTATGTGATGTGAATGCATGTTAAGTGAGAGTAGAATCTGTAAGTGCTTTGTGCATGACTGTAAGAGACTTTTAGAGCTAAGTGCAGGTCCTTGTAGCAGATTGTGGAGAGCTTAGTGTTGTAGCACAAGGAAGAAGGATCTAGCGATCTACGCAAATCTTCTATCCTATGCGGAGTAAGGGTTTTGATGGCGTAGTGCTTGTAACTGATTGAACAAAGACAATAGAGAAGAAGAGTTGGTGGATGTAGCCCCAGGGTGGAGTTGAACCACGTAAACACTGTGTTATATGCTTTGTGCTTTGTCTTGATGTGTTCATATGTTATATGCTAAGTGTTATGATATTCTTAGATAGATTTGCTTATGCTTAGTGCTACTAATAAATAGAATGATAGATCTGATATACATGAATATGCTCAGTGCTTGATCTACCAGATCTGACCTATTTACTTATGATAAGTGCTTAAATACATTAGATCAGTGTTAATGCTGTGAAGTTCTGTCTTATAAGCGAAGTGGTTATTGACTCTATATTGAGGAACTGATGGTGATAAGTTCTTTATTAAGTAGTACAATCATAGATTTGTGTCCCAGCTAAGGTTGCAGACACCCGATTCTTGCAACCACCCCTACCTCTACCTCGAGTGAGACTTCATCTACTCCGCAGGTGTTGTCGAAAGGGCTGGTAGTTAGGGCTTTGTTGGTGCATTGTTGTAGCATTGAACCCTGGGTCTGCCCCTGTGCCAACATTCACTTTTCCCATGATGATCAAATCAAAAATTCTTTTAGGACTAAATGGGGAACATATACATACAGAAAAATTCCCTTCAGCTTGATCAATGTTGGGGAAACCTTTCAAAGAGAAATGAACATTGCTTTTAGAGGCCTCGTTGAGGACTGTGTAGTAGTTTATCGAGATGACATCCTCGCCTTCTCCAAAGGCAAAAAATATAATATATCCCATTTGAGAAGAGTATTCAATAGATGTAGGAGGTATGGTATATCTCTTAATCCCAAAAAATATGTTTTCACAGTTGATGAAGGAAATTTTTTAGGGTTGATTATTTCGAAACGTGGTATGAGAATCGAACCTGAAAGGACTTAAGCAATTGCTAAAATTCCTCCTCCTCATAACAAAAAATCGATGCAATATTTTCTCGGGAAGATTAATTTTACGAGGAGATTTGTCCCAAGCTTCGCTGAAACAGTGAAACCGCTCCAAGATATGATAAAAAAGAACATAGAATTTAAATGGGGGTATAAAGAAAATGAGTCTTTTGACATAATCAAAGAAAAAATAGTACAATCTCCTACATTGTTAATCCTAGATTTCAGTCGAGGGTTTATACTCTATACGTTTTCCTCAAGGCATTTCATTTGCAATAGTTCTAATGCACAAAAACCAAGAAGGATATGAATTTCTCGTCACCTTTATGAGTTCAGAATTATGAGGAGATGAATTGGATTACCTTGAAGTAGATCAACAAGCCTTTGTTGTGTTTAAATTTGTAAATAATTTCAAACCTTACCTAATCAAGTCCAAAACCAAGGTAATTGTACCTTATTTAGTTGTAAGAAATTCACCGATACAAAAGGATTTGGGGGAAAAAGGGGCTAACTGGATAACGACCTTACAAGAGTATGACCTCAAAATTAAGCCTGCTAAAATAGTCAAAGGTCAGGGATTATGAAAACTAGTTGTTGAATCAGTAAGAAATGAAACACATGAGGACGTACTAAGCAATGAAATACATGAGGATGTGTTGTATCAAGAGTATAACTTATTTGAAAGAGAAGTTTGTTATGTCCCTGTGAATTTTGATTAATGGTACTATGGATTGAAATATTATCTAACCCATGGCACAACTCCACATTATATGGAACAAAAAAAGAATAGGGTCCTCAGACTCAAATCATCCCAATATCATCTTATCCAAGGAATATTGTGCAGGGGAAATTATGATGGTGTCTTCTTGAGGTTCCTTGAAAAATAAAACGCTGATAAATTCCTCTCTGAACTTCATGATGGACTTGTTGGAGAAAATTTTGGAGGTGATACTACAACCCATAAGATACTCAGAGCTGGCTATTATTGGCCTACCTTATTCAAACATTCCCATGCATATGAAATAAAGTGCCAGGAATGTCAAAGAGTAGCTGGAAAGGAGAAGAAACATGTGTTTCCCCTACAACCTATCACTATTGAACTCCCTTCCCAATAATGGGGTTTGGATGTGATAGGCGAGATCAATCCTAACTCTTCTCATTTGCACATATATATCTTGACTTAAACTGATTACTTCGCAAGATGGATGAAAGCAATACCTCTCAAAGTGATCAACGAAAATCAAGTGATATCATTCCTTGATTCCTTTATTATAACTAGGTTTGAAATTCCTGAATCATTAGTGTTTGACAATGCTAACTACTTGTATTCCATGAAATTGACTGAATATGATCTTGATAAGAATATCAAAATTAAATATTCATCAAATTACTACCCTTGAGGGAATGGGCTAGCAGAGTCTACTATTAAAAATATGATCAAAATCTTGAAAATAATTGTAACAAAACATCAGAGGAATTGGCATCTAGCCTTTCCCAATGATTTATGGGCCAATAGAGTAACAATCAAAACTTATCTGGAGAATTCTCCTTTCTTTCTGGTATGTGGACAAGAAGCCACTCTGCCAACTCACACTTTCCTTCATTTCCTATAGTTAGCTTTGTCTCTACAAGATGAAGAGTGTATAGTCATGCAACAAAGATTAAATAAACTCCTTAAGTTAGAGGGAGAAAGATAAAAGTCCAAAAAAAACCTAATACAACATCAATAATTGGTTAAAATATGGTTTGACATAAATTTAGTGGGTAACAAAGATTTCCAAGAAGGTGACCTAGTGCTTAAATGGGATAAAGCAAATGAAATGACAGGGGAACACACAAAATTCCAAAAACGATGCCTAGGTCCTTACCAGATCTATGAGAAGATTGGACTAGGAACCTTTAAACTCAAATCGTTGGAGGGATATTTGAAGGAGCTCCATGTCAATGGAAAATTACTCAAAATATACTTCTCCTAATCACCTTTGGTGATATATTTTTGTACATAATAGGTTTTCTGAACTTTCCTTTTCTCCTTTTGCAGTGTTTGTTTCAGTCAATCCTTTCCTTATGTTGTCTTTCCTGTTTTTGTTGAACTTTTATTTTGGCCTTTTTTAGTTCAAAATATCTCTCTGTTCATTGTCACTGATCAACTAGTCATTTCTATGAAAACAACCCAAGACTGCTTAAGAAAGCTAACACATTTCCCTGTGAAAGTGCCTTTTCATGTTTAAGAAATCAGGTTACCTTGTGATCAATACTTATTTAGATGACTGATGGTTGTACAGAAAGAAGTGACTTGTTTACCTGTTCCAAAGAGAAACTTAAGACCAATAAGCTTAACACTTTTAGGCAGTGGTGATAGTTATCTTTTGACTGTGTGATCACTCTCATACTATGCCAAATTTTGCCACAAATTTAGAGGGAGTCCTAACCTCAGATTTCTTCTGCATAATTCTAGTGACACTTCCTAAAAACACCTTGAAAATCAAAATGAAATTGTGATTTATGTGGATGGACCCATGAAGATAAATCACTAAATGAGACTAGCATACCAAAGTAAATCTCGTATCACCATGCTTCCTACTCACCCTATTGAAAAATAAATACACAAATTACATATCTAAAAGGGTGAATGCTAAAGCAAGATCATCAGGAACTTGAAAGAACTATTATTAGTGTGGGAAGTACAAGTAAACCCATCGAGGCTATGGATGCTCACTAGCAGCGGAGCCATTCTTGTATGATACCAAGGCAACTTCATCGAGGCTATGAATTCTCACTAGCAACGAAGAAATGTCGAGAAAAGAGAGGTGAGGAACACACTTCAGTCCATAAACAGTCATAAAACAATGTTCTATGGTGTCTCTCCTCGTAAAAATCCCTATGTATACAAGCAACTAATGAATTATCCTTTATTTATCACATCAATTATGCAGAAGATCATATGTACTACATCACTTTTTTGTTTTATTATTAGGCTAGATGATGTGGGATCCATAATGTGTACACTGTTAAAATTGTTTAAGAGCCACGAAGAAGGTAATGAGGTTCTTGAGTTGATATTTGGAATCAGAAATAACTGGTCCTTCCCAGTAAGTCTCCATTTGTTGTGACTCCCCTACAACATCCCATTTAAAATATCTCATTCATGAAATATTTTAAGTGGGTTCCCCCTATACTAATTTTTTTTACAAGGTACTATATTACTATGCGCTTGGAAAGGTATTGGCATGTTCCTTTTATCCATACAATCTAGAAATCTTCTCTTTTTACTACCATTTGCATTTTCAAGTGGATTTATCAATCTCCTTGCTACACTTATCAGTCCTTTATCAACCTTTTGAATCTTATTCAGATTAATATCAACACCCATTCTTACTTTTTTCGAAATCGAAGTAATTTTTCTCATGATCTACTTCCAACTCCAATGAATATAGTTTGACGGCTCACGTTTGTAACTTATCATGTTGATTATCAACACGTAAATCGATCATCGGTGAAAAGATAAACATGTGAATGTCAAAATGTCATGCCTACACGATGACAAACTCATGACTTGGCCGACATCAATCGATCCACGTTGTTTCAAAAAAAATATTCATTCGTGCGTTACTTTTTGTTTTCTCGAGACAACACTTTTCCCAAGGAAGAGAATATTCTTCGATACCCTTCCTATTGGAGCCATAAAATCTCCCCAATATTTTGAGGTTTGAATAGAAAGCTCTGAATACACGTCCCTAACCTTTTTCAAACTTTGACTTTTGGCATGAAAATTGAGATAAGAACATGAATATTCTTTGATGCTCTCGTTTTGGAGTGTGAATAAAAGATGCAAATGTTTCACTCTGAAAGAACACTCTGAAATACTTTTCCATAACTATTCGCACTCCTAATCTTTCAACACTAGAATCAAGATTGAAATGGAATATTCTTCGTTGATTTGGCATCAAAGTGTTAATACGACGGTAAGCTTTTATACTACACCCCCCACCTTTTGGCACGTAAACCAATGCCTAAAAAGAATATTCTTTAATTCCTTCTATTCGGAGTTATAAAATTTATTGAGTCTACTGAGCTCCAAACAAGGAGCTCTGACAACACGCATTTAATCCCTCACAATATTACATCATCGACACACAAATCAATGCTTAAAAGGAATATTCTTTGATTCATTCTCTTCGAAGCACAAACTAATCCATCACCTTTCCTCCTCCGATAGCAACGAATACGAAAGATAACAATTTCAAATTTTCGCCCCTTTTCACTTGAATACATGGATTTGGGTAATTTGGGCTTTCTAATCATATTAATCGTGAAATGATGCTATGGTTTTGAATCGGTCATAGTATGTTGATCATTCAATTTGTGAGTTAGGGTAATTAAATGCATATATTATAACCCTGAAATCCTAATTGAGATCATATTTGTTCATCATATTCTAAGCAACCGCCATGTTTTTCATTAATCAACTCTGAAATGCTTTGGAAGCATTGTTTTCGCTATAATCAAAGGTTTCATGTTATTTTAAATTACGTTATTGAATTATTTTTCATTATTTAGATAAATAATGATTAATTTGTTAATTGCAAGATATAAAGAACAATCTATGGTGAGTCAAATGACCAGGAGATCCAAGAATTTGGGGCCTTCTTCTTCAACTGTTGTGCTTGAATCTTTTTCCGTCCAGGTATATGTTTTAGTGGCTGATGCGACCTACCACATCGGAGAAGATCATTCCTTGAGGTATGACAAGATATACCATATCTTCAATAATGCATACTTTCCTCCTGATGTGAAGACCTCGAAGCATACCAGAACATCCAGAACAGAGGAATTCACCTGGTTGATGCACGACCTGCATTATTCCCTTACAACAAAGCATCTCACTGGTGTTTTAAGTGGTTTGACCCTAGCACTACCACAATTTTGAATAAATCAGGGAAACATATAACATTTTTTCGGCCTGAAGACGTCAATAATAGATATCACCTTATTGGACCTATATTCTCCCTCAATAGGCCATTCCTAAAGGGATTTCATCAAAATATCAAAGGACCATCTAAGTTAATGAAGAACTGGTGGGTAGACGAGGAGATAATTTTCAAGCAAGGGCAGAAGCTTATCCCTACACAAGAGTTCAAAGCACCATACAAAATGTTGATAGCAATGTTGAATTGATTATATGGCGAAAGAAGTGCACACATTTTTAGAAAGATTGGTTACCTATGGCCTATACCATTGTGAAGATAGGACAAGTGTTCAACTGGGCAACGATATTGACTTTCAACATATGTCTCTATATGAAAAATGTACTAGGTATGAAAAAGCCTTGGTTCTACATGTCAACTTATTTAATTGATGCCATATGTTTCTCAATTCCATTTCCCAACCTTGGATGGATTTGGGATCTAGATCAACCTCCTATCCATGTGTATTTCTCCGAGTTGTGGGACATAAATGGCAAGAGATATTTATATGACACATGTGATCATTTCCTCTCCCCTCTTTACACTATTATTTTTGGGTTTCCAAGGTATATAATTTCAAGTGAAGCTAGAGCTGGGATGAAAGGGATAACTTACTGGTACCTAGGAAAATATTACACCTATGTCATAGTATATGGCACTATAGGATCCCCTCATATTTTTCCATTATTTGTCCCAAATTGCCTTTTAATGAGAGAAATAGCCTCTTAGACCATAATAAATGGGTTACTTCTTTTCTCATGAGATATAGTAAAATACTTTGGCCTCCTTTTCCTATTCACATAGGAAACTATAGTCTATTAAATGGACAACATGATAGAAAATAAGTAGAGGCTTTGCAAGATTAATGTTTATCCTAGGAAGTTCAAAAGGACATGACCCACATGAGCTGGCAGTGAGTCATGTTATATCTATGGGTTGGTATATTTTGATGAAGACAAGTTCAAAGGAGTTTGGTTTTATGAAGAAGTAATAAATAAATTGTCTGATGATGCTGTAAGGAAAAAACTCCAAGTTGAACAAGAAAAAATGAAGAAGTTTCATCAAAACTAGTTTCTAAGATTGTTGCAAGAGGATCAAGATAAATTAATCACCAACGAGCAAGAGAATATCAATAAATTTGAGGAATTGGAGCAGAAGAGGCTGCAAGTTGATGTAGACTATCAAAGAAGACAAGCCGAGGAAAAAGATAAAAGGAAAGATGAAGAGACAGAGGCATTGAGAAAAGAAAGCGAAAAAACAGTAGTTGAGGCATAGGCCAAAATACTTTTGGAAGAAGTTGAAGGATAAAAAAGATAAAATGAAATGGAAACAGTTGAGGTAGAAGCTAAAAGAAAGGTTGATGAGAAATTGGAACATCAGAAGAAAAAAGAATTAAGAAAAACCCCAGGTAGCCCATTGAATCCTAATTTGGGCATGGTGAACATTTCACCCCATGAATACACCCCCCTTAGCATCATTCCCGGTAATACCATTTTTTCTTCACAAACTATGATTTTTGAAGGTGTTGTAGTGGTTGTTGGAGATTATTAATATGATCACAGGACAAAGAGCATTGAAAAAAGGTCAAACAAAAGAAAAAGGGGAGAGTCTACTAAATCCAGATCATCTACAGGGAGAGTTGTGGAATGGAAAGTTGGGCCTGACCTAGAGGAAAATTTTGTACATGCAACTTCTTCTCTCCATGCATTTGCAGGTTTAAATTCTTCATTTGTTCTTGAGGTTACCAATTCCTTAAGTACAACATGAACCAAACTCACTGAGCTGGAGACATAATTGAAGACGCAAAAGGATGACATCTCTACAGAGTTCTTAAAAGTTGTTGAGAAAAAGGATAAACTACTGTTACACATTATTTTGGTCACCCCAGTGATCAACTGACGACATGTGCTTAACTCACTTCCATGTTCCCTAAAAATATTAAAAGAGAATTTCTCCATGAGAAAAGTGGTTTGCTTTTCCTCCCTCAAAAACTATGACAAGGAAGATCATCGCACCTTGATCTATGCTTGGGGTGCGATGATGCTTGACCGTTGCACTCTGCACCAAATATGGACTGTGGCATCGTCGCGGGTTGTTTGTGCATAGGGTGGGACGATGCTTAAGCAAAGTCAAAATTCACGAATGTTCTAGAAGGGAATCTTGTAGAAGCTGAGGTGGCCTACGATCGGATTGGATCTTACTCGCTTCTATGATTTAGTGGGATCATCCTAATATCCTCATCCATCCCTCTTTTACCCTATATAAAGAGGGATCCCTCATGGAAAAGGCTAAGGTTGAAAAGTCTAAGGTTTGCATATGCATGAAGAGTTCTGCTATAGATTATACTTGAGATAGCTTTGCTTTAGCTCTCTAATTCAGATTGTGGATCTTCTTCATCAAAGGCATTGGAGCAAAGGTATGTATGTTGGAGCAAAGAGTCATTGAAAGGGATCTTGCAACATCAAGGCATGGGTTGTATTCTCCACTTTCCATTTTAATATAATTCATCAATACATTTCTTCCCTATAAATGTGTCTTGGCTTTTATTGTATAGCTCCTTGATCTTATACATAGAATTCATTGGAATATATATATATATATATATATATATATTCTCTCTCTTTGTTGGTTTGTGATTCTTAAACAGGTTCACCATCCCGCAAATCCAAATATGGAGCGACAAGGATGAAACTAATGAGGATCAAGCGTCATTTAAAATGTATGTCTCTCATTCCTCTCTAAACTAGTTTATATGACAATGAAGTCTAAGGTGAAGTTTGTATTCTTTCTTGTTTTGTTCTAGCTTCCTGTGGAAGTTAGGGAGATTAGTTTGTCTCCGCACTTACTGATTTGTCTGATAACAACTACATAAAGAATAAATTTAGAAGACTGTGCAGCATGTAAGGGATGAGCTCATGTTAGAATTCAAAAGAGCCACCAGAGTTGTTGATAACCTCAAGACATAGGAACTCAACAGAGCATTGCAAACCCAAAAGGATGAATTGAATGTTGAATTTAATCAAAAAACACAGTCATAAGGAGACACCTATTTGAAAGAATTTGAATCTACAAAGGTAAATCTTTGTGAAGAAATTGAGCAGATCAAGACGGAACATGCAGAGGAGATATCTCATATGCAGACTCAGCTAGGTGAAAACGAACTTTCTTTTGAACAACAAAGCCTTCAAATCATGGGATTAGAACATGACAATGAAAATATTAAATAATTTCTGGAGGAGAGCAAGGAAAATACTCTGGCCTTAGAAACAATCAAGGCAGAGGCATTAGACCTGAACAAAAATATTAGGCTTCAGAAAAATGAATTTTTATTCCTTCTAAATGATATGCATACCGATCAGGATGATCAATTGGCAAGGAGTATACATAAATCCCCCAACTATATTTCCATGTTATTCCACGAAAGAAAAGATAAAAGACCAAGTGTTCTTCGATACTTGGAAGCCATTGTTAGAAGATGTTCAAGTTGTCCAAAAGAAAACATATAAGACATGCAAACTACTATGGAATAGTTCTGATGATATTTTAGAAGAATTCGATATGCCGCTGATGCCCCCCATTGATGAAGAAACACCTGTCAAAATTAAGATAGCTGAGGTGGAGAAACACAGGGAAACTAGCAAGGGTAGCATTGAGCTTTTAACTGAGGTAAATAAAGACTCTCTTGAAGAGTATCTATTGAGACCTATCAAACTCATCACAATGGCCCGAGACTTTATCAAATGCACACCCTGATAATTAAAACAAGAAGTTTCCACCAAGGTTTGTGATGGTGAATTGGATATCAAAAAGATGCAGTCAAAGAAGTTACAAAAGATCATGGATAATTATTCACTCTGGAAGAAATATCGGGACTGCATGCAAGCGCAGAAGAATCCATAATGATCTTGATTGTCATAATTGCTCCACCTGTCTCATCTTTTCTTTTTGTAATCCTAATAAGGAAAGGAATGCAAAGAGTCACTTTTGTAAACTTCTTTTTTCATATGACTGAATCTCTAGAATGTAAACATTCACCGAATAATTATAAAAGAAATCGCTATAAAGGAAAAAAGGATTTTGGACTCGGATTGTATCATGACAGACTATTACTGTAGGTGAATTTGGACAAGAGACACTTTGAATATTTTGGTACAAATGTGTATGAATGAGGCTATTATGTTTATGCATGTTTATTGCTGTGAATGTGTGGATTATAGTTTAATGAACTATTTCTATACTATTTTTTATATGTCCACAGTTGCCATTATTTCCATATTAAGTTCAACGACAATATTAATAGTTAGTGAATCAATTAGTTGTGTCTGACTCATTATATTGTTAAATTCTCATATTCCTTTCTTTTATGAATTATTTATGTGCAAGTTGTATCGTGTTTAACTACACTTGTTTTTTTATAGCTCACTCTTAATCAGGATAGGATAGTATATAATAGGAATGCATCTTAGGACAATAATTAATCATTTTAGTCTAATTTAGTTCTCTAGAATTTCAATTCATCTAAGAACATTCCGTTCTCATATTCATATTTAGATAATTAGTTTAGATCGACAACCAGACCAATATTCTGGTTGAAAACACTATCGCAAACAAGAGTGGGTCTAATTGGGACTTGGCATCAAACGTTCTCCCTTAACTGCTTGAGAGGGTCATTCTGGCCCGTCAACAGGGGGGTTATAGTTATTTGAGGTTATAAAAGGGTGTATCTAATAAAAATAAGGATTTTTTAAATGGGAAAGATATATTGGGAGGGGGATTCAACAGAAGGATTTTGGACTTGTATTTTAAAAAAAAATGCCCTAGATTAAATTAGGGACTTGTATTTTCATTGGACCAATTGCAAAAGTGATTATTGAAAGATAAATTTACCATCCACCAGTAAGCATAGAAATGACTTAATCTCTAGCAATGAAGCAACAAAAAGTCCTTGTTAGCCTCCATGCTCATACTTGAGAAAAAAAATAAATCCTTGTTGGCATCAATGTTAGGGAAACAAGTTTTTTTAATGGCATGACATCAATAATGGATAAACTATTTCTATAACCACCAGTACCTTTCCAATTTAATTTCCAAAGGAAAGGTGCCCTTGCCAATGAGAAACTATTTCTATAACCACCAATACCTTTCCAAATTACTTGCAAGAAGAAAGGTATCATTGACAATGTCCTTGTGTAGTAACAAGATCTATACATCCATTTATCATCTAGAAAATGTAATAGAAGGTAAAGCTACTAGTAAAAAGTTACTATGAGGCATATACAATGTGAACCAAAGGGATACACTTGGTATGCATGCTTTATCAGAGAAATGAGACCCATAGAGAAATAAGGACGTTACCCTTAGAGACACTTTGGAAGACCTAGACCCAGGGGGATCTTTCTCTTCCACTTGGACATTGACCCTTGAGAGCCCATGATGTCATCATTATGACCCTATACGACATCTAGAGCTAGGGTTTTCATTTATGAGGGAAGTTGTGTGCTTGTTGGCTCGTGTGGCATCATCTAGGTCCTTTGGAGGCAAACCATTTTGCATATGAGGTCCAACGTTCCATCCTAGGGGATCAACGCCACCCTAGAAGGGCATGACGTCACCCTTAGAGCTGATTTTAGGGTTTAATTACTTTCATTTATGTAAAAACTTGATTTTTGATGTAATTTGGCCAGGTCGACCTTTTTATGACCTAATTTTAATTAAAGGTCATTGATACTGTATAAATAGAGAGAAATTACTCTCATTTTTCATCATTACTCATCACACAAGTGGTGTGGTCTGAAATTCGACCCTCTTTAAGGGTTATTGACTGAACTAATTAGTGCACAACTTCTTGGAGAGGCAAGTTTTGGTGTATTTTGGATATTTCTCATTGTGGAAGACCTTCAACTAGGGTTTGGCTTGATTATTCTTGGTGAAGTAAGTAGAAAATCTGCAATTTGTTTATGTAATGCTTATGGTAATATTTAGTTGGTTCATGTTAAAGATTATGAAATTGCTTGCTTAAACCCTTGGAGAGAAACATAAGTTATTTATTTCTCTCTATAGTTTTACATTTGTTTAAATTTCTAAAGTGCACCTTGTTTAATAAGTATCTACTAGAGCCCTAAAGTGCTAGCTCTCTAGTAGTGTTACTCTACTTGCATATTGCATTATTTTCTTTCAATAGTCTAAGGAAGGAAAAATTTGGTAGGGCCTAAGATCCCTTACTTTCTAGCAAATTTCTCCCTAGGACTTGAATGCTTGAGGCGTTGGGTATCCAACACCTCATCCATTCATCCCTGAACCTTTGACACAATAATATCATTGCTTCTTTGCTCCAAGCTTTTTCCGCTACTATTGTGAATCCATAAACCCTAAAAGGCACCAATCTACTCATTATAGTGGATGATTGATCAAACAAACACTCAAACCTTTATTCTTGAAGCTTTTACTAACATTTGTTAACCCTAAACTAGACTAACTCTTTAGCTAACTTTTTGCTTTTGAAAAACATTGCTATAGCCATACTAATTCAAGCCAAATTGCTGCATTCACCTACATAACTCATACTTACATCATCCCAAAATCACTTGTAACAATTGTTTGTCAATCTACTAGGTAAGTGTTGATTTTGCATGGTGTTTTCTTTCACTTTTGACCACTAAAATTTTCTATTGTTGCAAAATATTGCTACAACCATCTAGATGCAGCCAATTCTTTGCAAAAGTGACTTATTATGCTAGCTATACATTGCCAAACTTTCTTGTGACAAACTTTTATCATTCTGCTAGTTTAAAGCTATTTCTTTTTGTCGTTTTCAAGCATTTTCAAGGCATAACTCTTGTGGTTGTTATAAAATATTAATTTCTTTTATAAATTGTTGTATTTATGCAAATTCATATAAGCTAGCTTACTTCTTGAAGGTTTATGGTCTTAAGAAGCACTAACATCATATCTTTGTACTTGCAAGTTGCTATTTTTTCTTGTTGTCTTGTTCTGGGCAGGTATCGTTCATTTTACCATTTACTTCATCCGTTAAAGACCATAAGAACCTTTTGAATTGAGTGACCAGGTGTTGACGGGCGAAATTGACCGCTCGTCAACTGGAGGAGTGAATCCGGTCCAGGGTTGTCTACTTAACCCAAGTTGTTTGGATTGATCCCGCTCCAACGGGTTTAGCGGCTCCGTTAGCCGATCTAAGTCCTAAGAAAGCAAAAAACAAAACTAAAGAAAATAAAATAATTTAATGAATAACACTCGCTGAAAATTATATACAGATCTAATATATATTTACAGTTTACTAACTAATATTTATAACA
>ML791155.1:122872-150050 GCA_009831015.1 Picea engelmannii
ATCCTAGGGGTAATACGTTAAGGGTTGCTTGGGTGGGGAATTCACCCATAGTGAATTGGCAAGATGGTATGACCTTCATTACCTTTCTTTTGGTGCCGGTGGCTAACTGTACCAACCATGGCTTGGCGTGTTTATGTGGCTGTAATTTACACTTATCAACAACCTTAGGGGCTATATAACTCAAATTTGAACCAGGGTCAATTAGAATAGACACTAGCTGGTTGGTGATCATACCTTCCATCTCCACCACTGAAGCTTGGTGGTCATCTTGTTTATTATCCAAGGCTGCATAAATTTGCAGCATGCTCCTGGCCACATCATTGACGATGGTAGCTTCTTGAACATTGTAAATTATCCGATTGTTCTGTTGTTGGTGTAGGCAGTCCCTCAGTAGATGTTCTTCTCCACAACCCCAACATCTCAAGGGTTATTTCTCCAGGTTATCAATCTTTCCTGGGGTAGATCCAAAAGGTTTATTCCCACTCTGGGAGGGGAAATTCTGCTAGCGTACACTTCGGGTTGGGAAGCTCATCCTTGAGTCCTTTTTATAGTTTTTAAATATTGGGGATTTAAACCCCTTTTTCTGGAATCTTGAACTACTCTTATGCTTCTAGCCTTCACAAGGTTTTGTCCGATGCCCAAGCTATTCATAAAAATATCTTTCCTTTCAGATAGTATCTTCTAGGGTCTTTGGCTCATTGAACTCAATCCTATTTTGATAATCCTTAGGTAGTCCATTGATGGATCCTTGAACCTTTTCCTTTTCTGCTTTTATATAGGGTATGTACCTCAGCAATTCGAGGAATCTGCTAACATATTCCTCTATGGTGCGTTGCCCCAGCTTGAGTTCATAGAATTCTTTAGTCTTTTCGTCGAAATACTTTTCTGACAGATACTTATTCCTGAAGTATTTCTCAAACCGTTCCCAAGATAGGTTTTCTTCGTGAATCCCTTTTATGTTCTTAAGGTCTTCCCACCAATGGAAGCCTTCCCATTCAGGTTGAAAGTGGCTACTCGGGCCTTCAAATTTTCTGAGAAGTCATGGAATCTGAAATACTTATTTAGTCCAAGCAGTCATGCCTTCTCTTCCTCTCCCTTCTTTATTTCATCATCGAAAAAGGGTGGTTTGGCCTTCTTGAATTCTTTGAGATTATGATTTTTGGAATGATTTCTTTTCTTCCGTTTTCTTTGGGAATAAGAACTAGTTCTGCTACTAGAAGATCCCTCCGAGTCGCTAGTTTTCTTTCTAGAGGAATCGTCCGACGCTTGTCCCTTATCTCTGGGGTGAACCTTTCTCGAGGTGCTCCTCTCAGTGTGGCCACTTAAAGGACCATGTTTCTGTATCCCAGGTGGGCTTCAACTTCTCTTTGCATGTCGTTGGTCCACGTGACTGGTGTTATATCCATGCTGCAATTGTCTTTGTATGTCGGATAAACTCTGCAACAAGATTGCATTAATTTCTGTTTTCTTCTCTTGCTCTTTTATCAACCTCTCGTTGTCTGCCTTGCATCTCTGTAGTTCGACCATGAGGCTTCTCACGGTCTCAGCTAGATCTGGAGGGGTCTCTACGGCTCTCCTTTCGTCAGACTCTTTGTCTCTATTGTGGGAGCCATCCCCCACTTCATGGTGCGTCACCATTCTATGCGTATGAAGTTTCCCGAGGTTGATCATCTGCTTGTTGTGCAGGAAAAACACTTGTTGTTAGTCAACATTATATTCATTCACAATCAGTGCATAATTCATATATATATATATTTTCAAATGCATACACACAATAGGAATTTTTCATTCTTAACTTCATCTTTTGATAAAGGGGGTTAAGGTAGAGGGTTACTTCTTTTAAGAGTACTTCCCATGGAGTTTCTGTGCAACTCGTTCATGAGCCCAAGTAGGCCAAGTGTTGTAACCATGCTCTGATACCAATTTGTCACACACCCACTACGACAACTAAGATTTTTCGCCTTTTTTCCTCCTTTTTCTCGAGGGACAGAATCCCTGAATTTCTATGGGGCCTAGAAAAAACCCTCCCTTCCCTTATGCTCCCCCATGTGATCGTTGGCTACGACCCCATGCCTTACCAAAAAGTCTCTTCTGGCTTTCGTGATTTGGGAAATCGCAATGCAAGCGTTCCCCTATTCTCTATCTTTCGAAATGCCGAAACCCGAAACGGTCTAACAGATCCTTAGCTCCTCCCTTGGGTTGCTTTTCATACGACCGGTCCTATGACCTGGCGTTGTTCCTCTAAATGCTTTCAGGGTTTCGCCATTTGGGAAATCATGATGCAAGCATTCCTCCTTTCCCTTTTAAAATCCCCGGAACCCGAAAGCTCGGTATCATCCAGATCTATGGTCCAGATCGTCGACTTGATCAATGACCCGGATTAAATCCCAACACTCTACCTTTCTGGATTTCTGGCGAGGTCTTCACTCCTATTCCTCTGATGTCCAGAACCCCGGTGGCCTTAGATATTTTCCACGCATCCCTACAAATGTGCGGTCCAGATTCTTTCGAGACTCCTCCTCCCTACCACAAGACCATGTCTGGTGACCTAGGTCTCATTCACAGAGCGCATCGGGGTTTCGCATACCGAGATTTCATGACTGGAAAAGACGAGGGGTCTTGCCCTTGGGTTTCTCGGGTGCCGAAACACCGAAACACCAAAACCTATTCACGTTAAACTATTCCGTGGTTTCACATATCAGGATTTCGTGACTGGTGAATACAAGGGAACTTGCCCTTGGGTTTCCTGGGTGCCAAAACGCCGAAACACCAAAACCTATTCACGCTAAACCATTTCGGGGTTTCACATATCAGGATTTTGTGACTGGCGAATACAAGGGAACTTTCCCTTGGGTTTCCCAGGTGTCGAAATGCCGAAACACCAAAAACTATTCACTCTAAACCATTTCGGGGTTTCACATATCGGGATTTCGCGAGTGGCGAATACAAGGGAACTTGCCCTTGGGTTTCCCAGGTTCCGAAACACCGAAACACCAAAATTTATTCATGCTAAACCATTTTGGGGTTTCACATATCGAGATTTTGTGACTGGCGAATACAAGGGAACTTGCCCTTGGGTTCCTAGGTGCTGAAACGCCAAAACACCAAAACCTATTCACGCTATACTATTTCGGGGTTTCACATATCGGGATTTCGTGACTGGAGAATACAAGGGAACTTGCCCTTGGGTTTCCCAGGTGCCGAAACGTTGAAACACCAAAACCTATTCACGCTAAACCATTTCAGGGTTTGACATATTGGGATTTCGCGACTAGCGAATACAAGGGAACTTGCCCTTGGGTTTCTCGGGTGCCGAAACGCCGACACACCAAAACCTGAGAGAACCACTCTCTCTTGTACAAGGTTTTTCAGACTCAGATCACATAATCCTTCAGCGGTTTCTTAGGTAATTATCCCTAGGCTTGGTGACCAAACTGAAAAGCCTTCCTAAATCACCGAGCTATGAACTTCTATGACAGGGGTGAAGTAAACTCGTGGGTTTACTAAAATGGTAGTCTTTTCAAGGAACTCACTCTGGCTCTGGAATGCAAGGGAACTTCACGGAAGGAGGTGCCTTCAGGGAAATCAAACTAGGTCATAGCACGAGTCAAGTAAATGGGACAAATCTCTAGGGAACAGACTTGAAATATGAACTTGTTCATTCTATATATAAACTGATTATGGTCATATAAGTATAAGCATGCATCCACTATTTTCGATCAAAACACCAGGTAAACACTTCTATACAGAAACCATTTATGAGTGTACAAACATGATCATGCGTTCCAGGATATTCAATTCAAGATACAAGATATAAACACTTATAAGAAAACACCAGGTGTGACACGACTTCTAAGAGGGGTGCTCGTTTTCACCCAACCGTAGGATCAGTGACTCCAAACGGATTTACCACTAGCCACCCCCGAGCTAGACCACGATGCTTGAGGTTCAATTTTCTACTTCTAGCTCAATGAAAGTTAAGGAAAAAGGTTACTCTCCTTCTCCTCTGTTCATAACTCCTCGTGTTTCCGAAGTTTCTCCAGTTCTTCCCCGCGATCCCTGTCGCACGAGTTCTCCTCTCTTCTCTCCCCCCTTACCACACTTCCTCTCTTAACTTTTTTTTGAAATATTGCGTGTGGCGTGAATTTCCCCGTCCGCGGTCAGGTCTGGGAGTTGTTACGGATGGGCGGTTCACCCCCATCCCCTCATTAACTCTTGAGGAGCCTCCCCACCTACCAATATGACGGGAAATCCATTCTGGGGTCAGAGAGTTGCTTTGGTCTTTGAGCAAGTAAAACCAGTACGGTAATGGCTCGGTGGAAGTTAACGCAACCATTCCAGGTCCCTTCCACCACCTCTCATTAGCCATCGTGGTCTCTTTTAGCGCATCCCCCTCCCAATAGTCATGCAACACATAATCATAACATAATTTACATTCATCGACCTTCTATACAAAGGTCCATCAAATCAAACATTCACATCTTTTGTGTTTGCATAGTTCTTGGCCAATATAGTTATTTTTACAAACTGGGGGAAGCAGGGTGTTACAGATACCCTTTGGCCTTTGCAATGCACCTTCCACCTTCCATAGTCTCATGAACCACATCTTTCAACCCTTTCTATGTCATTTTGTCCTCGTCTTTTTTTATGATATCCCGATCTATAGTTAAACTTGTCATGCCCATGTCACCCATGTGGATCTGGTCTTACAACTACTATCTAATAATCAACTCTTTCTCAAGAGTTATAAATGTGACTTTGTTGTCTCCGAAATAGAATATTTGGTTCATATTGTTAGTAATGATGGTGTATGAGTGGACCCAAAGAAAATTGAAGCAATGAAGGATTCTCCACATCCTAAGACTCTTAAAATTTTACGAGGTTTTTTAGGTCTCACCAGTTACTTCTAAAATTTTGTCAAGAACTATGGAAAGATTGCTACTCCCCTCACCACATTTCTTAAAAAAAATGCTTTCAATCGGAATGAAGTCGTAGACCAAGCCTTCCAATATTTGAAGAATATTGTGTGTACAAATCTCGTGGTGCCTTAGGTAAAGGCATTAGAGAAATCCTCATGCAAGAAGGAAGACCCCTAGATTTCACTAGAAAAAAACTCCGTGAGAGGCACTTGGGAAAGTCCACCTATGAAAAAGAAATGATGGATATCTTGCATGTTGTGGATATCTAGTGTCCCTACCTATTGGGGAAATGTTTTTAGATTAGAATCAATCATCGTAGCCTAAAATAATTCCTGTAGCAAAGGATTTCATCCTCTAAGCAACATAAATGGGTCACCAAAATGTTAGGTTATGATTATGAGATCATTTATAATAAGGGAAAGGAGAATGTGGTAGCATATGCTCTCTCTGGAAAGTATGGAGAGGAGTGGTCCGTATTTTCATTCTCCTTCATCATAACATATTGGTTGAATGAGTTCTGTAAGGAATGGTTCATAGATCCCAAGATCACCCACCTAATCCAACAACTTCAAATGGAACCCCATGCATATTAGGGATACACTTGGCACAATGAAGATCTTCACTATAAAGGGGGTATGTATTTGATTCAATAGTCCACCTTTAAATCAACAATTTTATCTGAGCTCCATGCATCTGCAATGATGGGTCATTCTGGATTTCTTAAAACATATGAATAGATSAAACATTCATTTTTTGGGAAGGCATGAAGAAGGAAATCCACACTTTTTTGGAAAAATGAAAACTTTTTCCAATGATACAAGGGATAAATAGTGAAAATTCTAGGTGAATTACAACCTTTACCTATTCTACCAGGTGTATGGACYTGATTGTGGGGTTACCCAAATCYGGMAACAAATATTTCATCATGGTTGTGGTTGATTTCCTTTCCAAATATGTTCATTTTTATGCTCTCCAATGCCCCTTTAAAGCTTCCATGTCACTTAAGTCTTCATGGATACTATMTTTAAACTCCATGATATGCCACAATCTATTGTAATGGACTATGCCCCCACTTTCACTAGCAATTTTTGGCAACAATTGTTTAGGCTCTAGGGCACTCAATTGCATCTTAGCATTGTCTATCACCCCTAGACTAGTGGTCAAACATAAGTTGTCAATAATTGTTTGGAAGCATATTTGAGGTGATATACTTCAAAATGAAAATCCTGACGGGTTCAATGGTTACCCCTAGTAGAATGGTGGTACAATACAACTAATCACGGGGTCACTCAAATGACCACCTTTTATGCTTACAAATTAGAACTTCCAAGATCCTCTAAAATCCATCCAATCTTTTGTGTTTATTTCTTAACCAAATTGATTGGATCTCATTTCCATGTTCAAAATAGCCTTCCCAAATTAGATGAAGAAGCTTCCATTTGGTTACAGTATGAGGTCGTCCTTGAGAAAAGAGAGTGTCGTTTCTACTAGCACACTACCCAGGAGGTCTCAATACAATGGAAGGATACATCGCCTTGGAATGCCACATGGGGACCCAAAAAATCCTTCAACAATTCCCTCGTCTCTAGCCTTAAGGACAATGTTGTTGTTAAAGGGGGGTGGGGGGTGGCGTGTTATGGTCCTAATCTCCCTAACCCCCTAAGTAAATAGATAGGTTGCTATGTATTTCTATGTATGGAGGCTATCTGTAGTAAATAAGGGCCATGTAGCAGTGTGAAAGTAATAAATCTAAGAAGGCTTACTAGAGGCATTCACAATGGAGAGACAATTGTTGCAAGTATTCACAATGAAGAGGCAATGGTTGGGTCAACTTCATTATAAAATTGTTAGAACTATAGATAATGGTCAATCATATCCTATCTTTGGAGAAATTTTGAGAGATGTATGATCCACACATAGTGGTTGTCATCTTCCTTTAGACATCACAATGTCAAAAAGTGAACCCATAAGTAGTTCACAAACAATGGTATGTTCATGTTATTTTATCATTAGTACTTCATTGATGTGTTTTTCTTGTTTACACTAATGTGATATTATCCATTTTATTACAATATTATTTGTTGTTTGAAAGTAGATCGCTTTGTTGTTCTTATTTCTTGACATTGTGCTTTGCCTATGCCTTGTGTTGGATTGATAATTAAACACTAAAATTTCCAGTTCCACCTTTACTTTCCTATGGTGTGCATCCATCATACTTCAACTGCTTTTTGTGTAGTTCCTTGTCTTTTCACTATAGACATATCTTCTTTCTATGAAGGTTGTTCTAAAGGAAACATTGTGGAAATTATCACATGAATAATGGCCATAGGGTTTGGCATGGATGAGCATGGAAATATAAGTGGTTCCTATTGTTTATTGAACACAATAATTGAGACAATTCCATACATCTTAGAGGAGAATATGGAAAACAAATAATTGATAAATAGTTTATTGATATAAGCTCTACTTGTTGACTGTGATTGGTGTTTTTAAAGCCTAAACAATAAGTGTTTCATCGCGCTTGAATGTACTTAGGTTATCATCATAGTGTTGGACACTATCTTTGTTTTTTATTTTATTAGAGAAGTCTAAATGCTTATAAATAGTTCCAAATGTATACCTTTGTCTTTCTAATGAACTAAAAATAATACATTTTATTTTTGTGGAAAAAAAATAGCTACCTAGAAACATAAGTACCTCAGAACAAGCTCTAATCTAGATTAAATCTATGCATACATTCTAAATGAAAATGAATTTGCAACTAAAAGCATGGATATGACTAAGGACCAGAAAAAACTTATCTAGAATGGGGTTTTAGACACCATAGAAGGTAGAACTAGATGAAGGTCGCCCATATCCAATTGCATATGTACTATTATGTGACCTTCTAAACATTCTTTCAAAGATATTAGTTACAATATTTTTAGTATGTTCCTACACATGGGGAATAATTGGGGGGGAAGGATTATAGTGATATGGAACCATAAGAGGATGAAATCATGCAAATGAGAGGATGATGTGAGTATGGAAGAGGGGATACATGCATCGTTTATGCATTTGATGGGACTTGTGTTGTCACAAGTGTGAAACATGGTCAATCGTCATGAGTAGGACCCAAATCCCCAAACCATGATGACACTTGTAATGTTTAAAAAATAACATGCATTGAACCTAAGAGGATGAGACTTCACTATCATTCACATGGTCAAGAAATGGAAGAGGCATTGAAAACACAAGTTCTTAAAAAATATCTCTTGTGCAAGGCTTTCTAGATATTTCCTTTGATTAGAGAAAAGATACGTAATAAGGTAAGGAAGTCGAACCCATCCTATAACATGATGAGTCGTAGACATGGAAATCAATGACATGGTGATGGCATTGATGAGGCCTACTATAAGGGGTACCCATCCTAAAAAATGGGTGCAAAAACTATGATCATCAACCCTAATGCGGGAAATCCCCTCAAGAAAATAAGTGCTTGAGGTGTAGGGAGTTTATCAAAACCTTAACCTTGGTGAAATCAAGATGATTGAAGTGATAAGATCCATTATGTCAATCATAAGAGCTGACATAGGTTCTTATCCATTTATGAATAAACTCGCCTTTCAAATCATATATATTTTCTAGTTTGAGGACCTTATTACACACAATGAAAGAGTGTAGTTAGATCCTTTTCGAATATGAATAAGTTAGCCTATACAGGTAGGATTCATGATTATTTTTTCCTCATAGATTCTTCTTATCCAAAATCCTAATATCTACATATATAACAAAGAGAATCAAATTATCTACGGAGGGAATCCAAATGCCTATAGGACAAGAAGGAGCCTTCATAAAAATTTGGAGCACTTATGTAGTAAGAGGGAACTCCATCAAGGGTGGGGATCCACTTTATGCTTTAAGACTAAAGCCAATAAAGATGATATTATAATCAGAGTAACCAGATAATCTATTAATCATTCGAGTATGCAAGTTTCCATAGTTAGTCATAATGCTAGGAAATTTTCTGGATGTAGACTATGTGGATGTTTGAAAACTTCACAAATAGTCTGTATCCGTAAGCATCTATTGAGCTTGTTAGATTGCAGTGGCTAATTAAGTTGGGGATCACTTGATGATGGAAGGTCAGGTTGAAGCACAATGCTTGATAGGAGGTCAAGTTCTTTAAAAGGTTGAAAAATACCAAAACTAAGGGTTAAACTTCTAATTCATCCTTGGGAGCATGGGAAAAGGGGGTCAAGACTCATTTAATAAATAATTTTTTCCCTCACGGAAGATTCAGAGAAATTGTCCCAAGAAAGTGAAAAGGGTGACTTGCATGTCATCAAGCCATGAGATACCCAGAAGGAGGTTGTATCTCAAGGATTTGCTAGGTGCATGTGGCATGGGAAACATATTTTATCTTTGAAGCATGACACATTGTCATGGTAGCAATGTTAAGAGAAGATATTGGGTCCATAATTGCATGATTAATTACCATGTTGTTGGGTCAGATATATATAAGGAAGGGTGTGGTCATGTTGGTTGCATGTTAGGTGTGCTAGGCTACAAAGAGGTAAGGTCAAAAGAGAGGTAGGGTACTTGAACTTTCACTGGTTGAACCCCAAAATTAAATTAAAAAAAAAAAAAAAAAACTTAAGCTTAGAAATTGGATAATGATACAAACTCACTTTAATATGAAGAGAGATTTGAACCTTGCACCTTTCCAAAGAATTAAAAATTCATTTAGCAATGCACCATGAAGTAATCCCTTATATAATTTAATTGATTGTCTTTTTTGGTAGATAAAATAATGGATGTACATACATACATATGTGTGTGTGTGTGTGTGTGTGAGAGAGAGAGAGAGAGAGAGAGAGAGAGAGAGAGATTGTTTTAATTTGGGTGTAATCCCTTTAGTATGGTTTTGGTGTTCTATTTGGTCCTTTCCCTCACTCCCAACTTTAAAATATAACTAACATGTTGTCCAAAATACCAACCATAGAGACTTGTTCTACTATTACTCTATGTTGAACAATATGATTGATCATTATCTTCTATCCTACTATATTTTACTAATCTATCCAAAAAACAGGCTACACAAATCTTCATGGTTCTAACACTTGGATTGACAAGATCACATGTGTGAAAAACTTTCAACTTATTGTGACTAAAGAAGATTCTCAAATGGTGGCATAGAGTGATCCTGATAAGGCCATCCTTCAATTTGGGAATATTAAAAAATATATTTTGACCATGGATTATTGCTACCTAATCTCTATATTCCAATATGTTTCCATATTCCTTAGCAACTTTGATCCAAAATTGGCCTATGAATGATGCATACAAATATTTGGGTGCTTGGTAAAATAAATTATAACACATCCCTTTATTAGGATTTTTTAGTGGCAAGTTGTTGGAATGTATTTAAATGTAACACATTATATGGGTAGGATGTTTAGATAAGGCATTGAGAGTTTTAAGCATGGTAAAATACTCAGCTTTAAGCTTTGAAAATATCAAAGACTTAACTGTGTTCTATTGAGTTTTCTAGTGCTTTGTATTTTTTTATACTCTTTGTTATACCAATTAAGAGGATTAGGTGAATCCTAATGTCCAATAATCTAATTACTCTACTCAATTGAAAAATAAATTAGATATGCATTTGTTTTTAACTTGTTGATATTATATAACCTCTAATCTGAAGTTGTAAATGTGCCTTTCCATCAGAGAATGGATGTTAGGAAAATACAAATTTACCAAAGTTATGATTCCTATTTTGTGGTGTATCTTTAAAAAGATTGGAGTTTTGAGATCAGAAAAATGAAGGATGGGTTCATGTTTCCCATGTTGGCTGTAAAATATTCCCATATGACATTTATTGTTTTTTTTCAATGGGTGACATAGTGATTGCACATTGAATACAATTTGGCTCGAAACAAAACATTTTGTATGTACATTGTTAAGGTTGAAACCCTCATTTGTTATTGGTATATTAGTTATGGTTAGGTTGGCTTAGTGGTGGGTTAGATCATGTTCATTTTATCTCTTATCTATAATAAAGGATATTCATTTGTATATGCATCTTGTCGTGTGCATTGAATATATTGTAAAAGGAGGTTACCCCCTATAAGTGGCTTCTTTTTCGTTAAATATATATCATTATAAAGGTGTGGAGTTACTTCTTCTTTCCATTTTTATATTATTTGGGGAATTTGGTTCATAACATTTAGTTTTTGAGCTTATGATCCTTGGTTTGGCCCATTCAAAATGGGTCATCCTACCATTTTCACTATAATGTTTTTTCTAGGAAGTTTTAGATAGTGAATTTTTTAGGGGATTGTGAAGACATATAAAAGTAAATGCGATAAAAATTCCAGATTCTAGTTCAATCTGAGTTTGGAGTTATAATCTATGGAAGTTAGGGATTTTTTACTAATCCTGTAATTATTTTCAAACAATTGTCCATGGGAAAAAAAAAATCATATATGATTTTAGTGAGATCCAAATTGAGTGCCACTAGTGCATTTGGATAGAGTAAATATCCTTATGTTCAAGGTCAAATTTTTATAAGTAGATCAAAAAGTTGGACATGTGGAAAATCGTACAAGATCACTCTTCTTAAAAGGACAAAATCAAGAAGTTTTGGGAAAGTTACCATAACGTTTTGTAGGCACCATAATTATTTTTCAAACACATAGCAATGCATAGAAGCCACATTAGGATACTACCTGCCAAAATTTTAGACTCACAGGTGGATGAAATTCATAGTTGCATCAAGTGGAAGGTTAGTCAACAAATCAATATTCTTAAGGTATGTTCACTTAAAACTTGCATACTTTTTTATTGGATGATTTGTTTGAGGTTATTCAAAAGGTGTGCTAGATAGAAAATAGAGGAGAAATCTAGTAAATATTATACATGTCACATGGAAATAGGTGGTTTTGGACATATGGGTTGACCCGGGTTCTACCTTAGTTCTCCAACAAAACCCTTTTCACCATCGTCCCTTCTAGTAAACCATAAGGATACACTACACACAAAGTGCACAATGTAGTCTCACCCGAGATGGTTTATGAGTGACTACATGACGTAGGTGTCTGCAATCATGGAAGGGATTGGGGTTGTTCTTATTACTTCTATTTCTACTTAACCATGCATACCATTCATCATATATACTATTTTATTCACTCATAACATTCATTTTGCATACATATTCTAGTGCGCATTGTAATTAAAACCATTCATTCATCTAACCATTTAACCATAATTGTAGAAATAACAAAAGCATTCAGATACATTGTAACACAAGGTTTTACCATGGTTTACCCCCCATGGGGCTACATCCACAAAGATATTCTTTTTATTTCTTCGTCTTCATCAAAATAGCGTTGCGCGCACTACATCATAGGATATGTGAACAGTGGTGAGACAGACCAAGGTCGCACCAAGCTCCAAAACTTGCGATTTGACCCTTAGTTACATAAACTCCATCTGAGCTCCCCAACTCTCAACCATACAAGGACTCAAAACTCAAAAGGACTCTCCAAAAGTAAGTTCTCTCTCAACTACACCCACAGAGATGATAGAAAAACTTATCCTTTGAACTACCTCATACATGTTATTTATACTACAAAATGGGCTAATATTCGTTCTAATACATTCCAAAACCCTAACCCTAACATGGATAGGTTTTTCCACATATGCATCATATTTTCGCAAATCCTGCCATGCACTGCTTCCTTTTCCCTTTGTCATGTTGGTCTTCCTTCTTTTCTGGCACACGTTCTTCCCTTTGGTCCATGCTTCCTTTCTTACTAGGCTTACTTCCAAAACATTCCTGCTCCAACATGCCCCCAACATTAATATGTGGCTCATCTTGAGCCACTTAGTTCACTTGTTGCGATGCTACCTCCAATGCATGAAACGTTTGTGCAAAATATGACACTTTCTTCTTTTCTTGTGCACTTTTTTCTTCCAGTATCTCCACATATTGCATTGTCACATGCTCTTTCATCACTTCCCTGCTTTCTGCATGTTCCTGTTCCATGCTGGATTTCTTTGTTTCCAGCGTTGTTATCATTTGTTCTGCTTGTTCTTGTAGGGGCTCCAACTGAGACTTTCATGCTTGTTTCTCCTCTTGTGCAACCTTTACCTCTACCTATAGGTTTTTCATCTCCTGAATGACCCTTAGTCGCAGGGATATGGCCATTGTCTTATGCCTCTTCTTTAGGTCTTGAACTGCAATGTTCATATTTTATTCTCTATGCTCCAGTTGTTGGATCCTCTCATCTTCTTCTAGGATAGTCCAAATGTGTGCAGTCCAATCTTACAATTCTGAAACTTCTTTTTCTTCCTACGTTATGCTATCTATGTGCTCAATAGCCTCCTGCTCTCTCAATTACCTAACTTCTGGGGGTGTGCTTGGAGTCAGTTTTCTGTTAATTCTGCTATCTCTTGCTTATATCTCTCCATTGTCTGTGCAATATTTTGTATCTTTTCTTCTACTGTGACTTCTGGTTCCTGCACGCAATCTGGTATGATATTGTAAACTTCTACAAGTTTTTTCTCTAGTTTATATGCACATTGTTTCTCCTCCTCCTTCTCCAATGTTATTTTCTCACAAGTTACCTACAATATCTCCTTAACCTCCCTGCCGATCTCTAGATTGGTGGCATCGACTCTAGCTCTAAACTGGACCTCCTGCATCACGCTCACATGTAACCCATATAACGCCTTTGTGGGTATGTGTGCCAACACCAACTCTAGATGTTCTATGTCCTACACTTGTTTCTGTGTTGTGTTATCGTATGCGTCCAACATTTACCACGTGACCTTAAACCTGTCATTGCTCTTTACTAATGTATGTATTGTCTCTTCCTGTTCTTTCTGGACTGGTGCTTCCCGTGTTTTCTGTACTGGTGCTTCTTGTGCTTTTTATTTCTACTACGTTGTAGGATGATGCAATGTACTTATCTGCAGCCTTTGTAGAATGTCATGCACTTCTACTAACTTCTCCATAATTTCCTCTCTTTGTACTTCTGCTTCAAGTACTGCATTCTCCTCTCTATCTTGGAATTTTTATGCAACGAATTATGCATCATCTTCTGTGATAACGAGTACTGGGGGATTCTTATGGTACTTCATTTTCTTTCTTATTTCCCCCTCCCATGTTCCAATCATCTTCTTGGTTGGGGCTAAGGTCTGCACCTTAGTTTTCTTCTTTTTTGTTTGGTCAACATGTACCTTCTTCTGAGATCTATCTCCCTTTACTTTATCTCCTTTCACTTTTATCCTTGACACAATGTCTTTCTTCCTTAGCTTCTTGACTGCTGCACTAATCCTTGAGGTTTGACTGGGCTTTGTAACCTTCCTTGTATTGACTGTTGGGCTTCCTGTATTCTTTGATGGACCTTCTTCTTCTTATTCCTTAGGTTTTTTTCCTTTATTTTGTGTTGTTGGAACTTTCCACTGCGTAGGCCAGTTCTTTAGTATCCATTCTATTTCCTCCCATGTTGTGCAGTACCTCATCTCTAGCCACTTCTGCTTTGGATTTCTTCTGGCTTGGATCCGCATGTGGTGTCTTGAATCCTTAAAGTTGGCAATTCCTTCATTTTCCTTGACTACTTCAATAGGGATTCTCCACACATTAGTTTTCTTTTGTTGCATATCTTCCAGAAACATTGCAAATACTGTACAATTCACCTGTTGGTTCTTAGTGTCTTTCGCCTACCATAAGGTTGTATACAACACTGTAGAGCATTTCCCTCTTATGTTTAGGAAGGCTGTGAATTTGGGTTCCTTCTAGCCTACCAATGCTACCAATATCAATAGCCAAGAGTAATGGATTTCTATCCCATTATCCTATGCATCCTTGTAATCTATTAAAAATTGGTTCAGTAAATAGGGTGCCCAATTGAATATTATACCCTTTGTGCACTGCACAACTGCTTCTATGACTCCTTTCAGGGCCTCTTCCTTTCTACACTTTCTCAATAGTTTACAGGGCATATAAATATTCTTGGAAAACCTCGTCACAAGGCCATTGATGTCCTTTATCACTATGCCCTTATTTCCCATGTTTGTCCCAAACTGCGCTTTAACCTCTTCTGCAATCTCCTTGTCCCTTGCTTTCTTCTCCAAGTAATCCTATGGTTTTACATTTTCGGTTGGAAACCCTATGATTTTTTCTATGAGGTATGCATCTATATGGACCGACATGTCCATCCACAGGATACCTCCATGTACCCTTGCCAACAGTTGTTCCAAACAGTGTCCCACATTCTTATCGCACCCTAAATGTAGTATTTCCAACAAGTTCATAATACCTGAGTTGTATAACGCCGTGATCTACTACGCGGGCTCCAAAATTGGTTTTCCTGAGGGTCCTGCCTCCTCCTTGTTTTCTAAATATATTTCCTGTGCAAGGTCAGGAAACTTTGTCGTTTTTGTTACATCATGATTCACTACTTCAATTTTTCCACTTTTCCTAGCATGTCTTCAACTTCAACTACGGCATATGGAATATAAGGTAGCATGATTTCCACTGAAGTTTGTTTGCTTGGAGCTCCTGGTATTTTCCTCTTCCGGCCCACGGCTGGGTTTTCTTCTTCAAGTTCTTCCTCGACTTATTCTTCTTCTTCGCCCTATGTTTCTTGTTGACTTGCAATGTATTCGACTAGGACTACTTCTCCACAGGTCCCCTCACTCTATTTTTTCATCTCCTCCATTCCTACAAATTTTTTTGGATTAGAGTTTGCCCCACCGTTAGGGTTTTCTTATTTTTTTTGTCCTGCACTCTAACCCACTTCCATTTCTTTTGAGACTAATTTTTATTCTTCTACCTGTGTTGGACTAATTGATTCAGTCTCTGTGATGTGAATACCATCCACATCGACCACTTCGGTCCTTTCTTCTAGCGGTTTATTATTGCTACGTGTCCTTCATGCGAACTGGCTTGGTTCTCTAAAATTTGGTGGCGCCATCTTCTTGTTGTTGGGAAAAATCGACTATAGATCTCGGTTGGATCCTTCAAAATTTCACACTTGCTTGCACTCAGTTTTCTCTGCCGCTCGGTCACTCAAAAAGAACAATTGTTTTTCATTTTCCTGAATTTTCCTTCTTTATAAAATATATCATTAATGTTATGATGTTTTCGTTCTTTTCCAGTCATTCTTTGTCCCGTCGTGCGGTGTTTGATTTTCCTGCACGCAGTATTATGAATTATGTCACACCAATTTTATGTCTACTGTGTGTTGTCATTTTAAACTATTTGTCTATCACTTATTCCTTTAACTACTTCTTTTTGGTTTTTTTCTTCATTTTCTACTTTTCTCTTCCTTTTTCTTCTTTTAAGTCGTATTATTTACAATATGTATAATTCTACTTGTTGTGCTGCAACTACTGAAGGTTAGTGGGTCGATTGTCCCTATACAGTTTTAGTTGACTACCATTCACCAGTCCTTGAACTTCCTTCCTTCTAAGTCTTGCAGTTGTACGAAACCTCCATCCATGATATAATTTATCTGGTATGGCCCTAGCCAATGCATTCTAAGATTCCATGGGTTCTACAAATACTTACTGTCATAGAGGAGAACCAAATCTCCTTCTTTAAAATTCTTCTTCTTGATATGTTTGTCATGTCATTCTTTATCCTTGTGTTTTTGTACCTCCTAATGAAAACCTGCTATGATTTTGTCATCTTCTAATTCCATTAGTTGAGCCAATCTTTCCTGCATTGCGCCCCTTTCTGTCATGTCTGTAATTGTTGCAATGCGTAGACTTGGTATCAAATAATCTAAGGGAACTACTGCTTCTTGTCCATACACAAATCTAAATGGTGTATGTCCTATTAGCTTATTGCATGTAGTTATATTAGCCCAAAGTACTACTGGTACCTTCAAATCCCAATCATCTATGTTCACACTACAAATATTTGTCAAGACATTCTCCAAAATCTTGTTAAATGCATCCACGGTTCCATTTGCTTAAGGATAATAAGGATTTCTCTTCTGGTAATGTATCTTAAACTCGTCAAGCATTGCCTCAATTTTACTGTTGATGACATGAGTTCCTTGATCACTCATCAATATTCATGTACATCCAAATCTTGTCACTACATGTTCAAATAAAAGCACGTTGCAATCCTTTACAGGTGTTGCCTCAACCCATATAGTTAAGTATTTTGTAACTGTGATAATATATCTAGCTTTTGATCTTCTGTCTAGTGGATTAATTTGACCTACAAAGTTTATTGCCCACTTATCAAATACTTGCAAAGTAACATGTGGTCTTAATGGAATTGCATCCCTCCTGAATGGCTTCCCAAATCTTTGACAAACATCCCACTTCTAACAATATTCCTTTGAATCCCTGTGAACTATTGGCCACCATAATCATGTGTGCAATACCTTTTGTGTGGTAGATTTTCCTTCTTAATTCCCTCCAACAATCCCTTCATGCACCTCTGCCAAAATAATAGGCCTTTCTTTCTCCATCGCACATCTCCTTAAGATGTTATTTGCTCCAATTTTGTATAAATGACCTGCAATCAACTGATAATTTGCAGCTCCGATCACCAATTTTTTCTTCTCTGCAATAGTAGATTCTCTTGGTGCAAAGATTGTACTAAAAAAATCAATAATGTCAGCAAAATACTCATAAGATATTTGTATTGAAAACAATTGTGCATCTGGAAAGTTGTCTTCCAAGTTACTAGGTTCTTCTCCATAAGTTATCCTCGATAAGTGATATGGTCCTGCATTCAATCTTCCAGGCTTCACCAGAACTTCAAAGACAAATTCGTGAAAGACGAGTAGCCATCCGCATATCCTTCCCCCCAACACTGAATTATTGAATAAATATCTCAGAGAAGAATGACCTGTAAACATCTTGAAATGTTTCCCTAATAAGTAATGTATGTATTTATCCAAAGGATGCACCATAGCTACCCCTTCCCTTTTTGTAGTTTGATAGTTATGTTCTGAATCTGATAACATTCTGTTGGAAAACGCAATAGGGTGATCAATATCACCTTCTCCTGGTTGGGTTAATACTGCTCCTAGTGTTATTGCAGATGCATCCACATGCACATGAAATTCTTTTTTCCAGTGTGGAAATACTAAAATCAGCACCATATCCATCTTCTCCTTCAAAATATCCAAACTATGTTGGCATTCATCATTCCACTAATACTTAGTCTCCTTCTTCAGTAACTTGTCCATTGGCACAGTAATCCATGCATATCCTCCTATGAAATTCTTGTAATATAATGTATGGCCCAATGTACTCTTCAACTGGTGCATTGACTTTGGTGGTGGTAAGTTAACTATGACAACAATTTTAGCGGGATCAACCAACAAACCCTGTTTACACACCACATGTCCTAAAAAAATCCCAAAAGGTGCGTTGAAAATAAATTTCTTGATATTCAATCATATATGAAACTGTCTGCATCTGTCTAACATCAGCCTTAATACGTCAACATGATCCTTCAACAAACTGAACATTGTCTAATCATCCAAGTAAACCTCCAAAAACTTATGAATGAAGTCTTAAAAAGATGCTACTACTACCCTTCAAAATGTGGCTAGTGCATTCTTCAATCCAAATGGCATAACTGTATACTGAAATGATCCCCACTCTGTAGAAAATGTTGTCTTATGTCTATCTTCTGGTGCTATCTTGATCTGATGATAACCTGAAAACCCATTTGTAAAAGAATAAGCTTCTTTACCTCCTACATTCTCCAAAACTTCGTCTGTAAATGGGGTAGGAAAAGGATCATGTAGGCAAGCATCATTTAATTTTCTCAAATCTACACAAATCCTGATCCCTCCTTGCTTATTTTCCTCCACCACCATAGGACTGATCCATTCTGATTCCTCCACAGGTTCTATGACACAAACTTCTCGCATCTTATCAATTTCTTCCTTCACCTTCTCTTTGTATATTGGATTAAATCTGTAAGGTATTTGTTTGATAGGTCTTGCTTCTAGCTTCAAAGGTATCTTAATATATTCTATCTCTCCTACTATACCCTTCATCTCTGAGAATGTTGTTGGGAATAAGTCACTGTACTTACGCAGTAATTTTGTGATCCTTTCTACTATTTGATTATCCCAATAATATCCAATACTTGCCATTTTTTGGTTTTCTGTAGTTCCAATGTTGACCTTCTTTATCTTTAATGGTGCAACATTATATTCTGAATCTAGATTGGGACCTTCTACTTCCCTTTCACCTTTTACTTCTGGGATATGTATATTGCACAGATTATCTTATGATGGATCTTCTTCTTTCACGACGTGATAACAATGTAGCAATTGTTTAACTGTTTATCTATCCTGCTTCTGATATGTTGGGATTATTTCAAACTATGATTCTTCAAATATTCAGTCTCTTACCACTTTCATTGTTGTATCAATCTCTGGGATGTCATGCTCAAATGAAAATGTAACTATGAAATGTTTTTGTATCTCTTCCCAGTTACCAGTTTCTCTACGTTGTTCCTGTTCTGAGTACCAATTCTTCAAAACTCCTTCTTGTGTGTGAATAAAATGGTGTGGAAATTATTTCAGTGGTACTAATATCCATTGAACCATGCACTTATCGACATGTTCTTGAGGTTGTACAAATACCTCATATTTCTCCTCATATCTATGCTCCTGCTCAGTGCTGAATCTGATGCGCAATAATATTTTGCACTGAAACCAATTTTTGATATTTTCCTTGTGTGTCTCCCACCATATTGCAGGTGTAGCTTTTAAAGAAATATCTAATGATGGTAATATTTGATTTTCCATAACCTCTACCTCAAACTTCATTAAAAATTATTCTAAATCATTCAAGCCATAAAAAGTAGGAGGTTATCTTACCTCTGTACCAACCTATCTCAACGCGCGCGTCATTCTAGCACATCTCCTAGTAGATATAATTCATGTAGTCATTGCTGTCAATTTTCCAATCTTGTGTTAGTGTCTGAAGCACAGGAACTAATACTCCTCCAACTAAGCATGCCATATGCAGTTAGGTTGATATAGTCCTATTCACGCGCGATAGTTCTGTATAGTAGATTCACATATTCTATAAGAATATTATATGTCATAGGTTCCACGTATATGCCTCCTTATGAGGGATCCAATGGTGCAATAAATATGTACTCCCTTGATTCAAAGATCATATTTATTTTCTTTAAATTGATAATAGCCTGGTTATCAAAAGCACAATCCAGACCCAATAATGCTGGATATGGCGAATTTTTGTCCATGATGTTAATGACTTCAAAATATTCCATGGTTTGCACACCATCTAGATCTACTGGAATCCCCTTAAACCTACCAATTGGCACCACTTTGTGTTGATTTTCCAACTTCAATTGAATAGGTGAATACCCTAGTTGAAGTTCTCCCATAGCTTCCCAAGTCTTCTTTGGAAGAACATTGACTTCAGACCCTAAGTCTAGTATGATATCCCCCATATTGAAATCTCTTATGTTTTCATTCAATCTAAATTCCTTGTTGGTTCTTCTCTTCTTAAAGACCTGATTTACTCTTTTTACCCCTTCTTCCCCTTAATTATACTTTTCTAACAAATTCTACAGTACTTGTAAGTAATTTTTATCATTCGACAAATTGACACAGGCTCCCAAAAAGTTTCTTAAGTTACTTACTTGTTTTGAAGACTACTCTTGATTAGTCTGATCAAATAATGAAGTTGTGTCATGCACTGGTATCTCATCTTCTGATTTTTTCCTTCCTATCTTCTTCCTATATTTTCTTTGACAATCTCCTTCCTATCTTCTTTGAATATCTTTTTCTCTTTGTGTGCATCAAAATTTTGTTCAGGCGTTGTATTCTTCCTGAACCATAGGTATTGGTCCTGATCCTTCTTGGCTGCATCTTCTCCTATCTTATCTCCACCTATAGTAACTATGCTAATCTTCTTCCCGTCCTCTTCTTTGTTTTCCACCTTGATCTATTGCACGTTTTGATTAGTTTGGTTCCTGTTGTCCTGCATTTTTATCAAGAGTGTCGAACAATCTTTTGTTTTGTGGTCTGCTGCGTGAAAATACATACATGTTGCAGGTGGTTGTGGTAATTCTCTTTCATAGTGCCCTGGTTTCTAACAGATATGACAAACAACTGGCCATTGATATCCTCCAAAGCCTCTTCCTCCACGACCTCCTCCTCCTCTGAAGCCTCCTCTGTTGCCCTGATTATCTATGTGCGGTGTATTATACTGAGGTCCCTGATTATACCACGAATGCACTTTATTGTACTACAGTGGTTTTGTGCACTGATGTGAAAGATTATATTGATGTTTCCCTTGAAAGTTCTGTGCATTATAGTGTTGTTTTGTTGCAAACTTCTACGCGTTATTATATTGTGGATGATGCACATTGTTATACTACAGTTGTTGGACATTGTTATATTGTGGATGCTACGCAGGTTTCCCTGTTACATGTTCAGCCTACACCTTGTATGTATATGTAATCCTTTGTTTAATCATTTCCAAGGTTCTACAATCCTTGTCTTCGTGTCCAACTGACTTACAAAATTTACTCTTCGATATTGTCTAATACTTCTTCATTAGGGGGAAATGATAGGTATCATGCCCATGTGTTTTGCAAATCTCACACCATGGTCCTCCTGAAGATAAAAGGGTTTGGAATACCCACTCCAATATACTACACAAATAACAAACACTCATTCTTGTGATGGCTTTCCATCCTACACATTGTACACCAGACATCTTCTCTTTTCTCCTTTCCTTTGTTCTGATTCAACTGGAATGTTAAGTTCTTCAAATCTTGATTCAACTCTTCCACAGTTGGATATGTATGCTTGTACTAGTTTTCTTCTAACTGTAAGGTTTCCTGCAGAGCCTCACCCTGACTTTGAAATTTCTATTGTCTCAAAGAATACTTCAAGGGTGGCAACAAATAATTAACAAACAAATGTATATGTTGCGTATCAGTAATAGTGTAATTTAACTTACCTTTTAGCCTCTGGAATTTCTGGTCCACTTCCTAGACTGATTCTCCTGGTTTCTTCTTGATCTCTATCATTTCATTCATAAAATTGTCTTTGAGCTTGGTTTCTGAAATTCATTAATTAATTTCCCATTCACATCTGCTATAGTTGTAGGTGTTCCTGTTGGATTATTTTTTGAGAGACCCATGTGCCAGTCTAATGCACAATCTCTAAATGTGATTGCAAACTTCACAACTTTGTATTGATCTGAAAATAGGGGGATGACTTGTTATGCTATGAAAGCACCCTCTACTCCATTAAAATAAACTTCAGGACCTTGATCAATGTCTTATTTGTGCAAGAGGTTTTATGTGTCAATTTTATGCTTCTTTTAAATGTTTATGTGTGAGGTCTTTGTAAGGTTAAATATGTGGTTTAAATAAATACACAACAAACATAAATTGCAGCAAATAAACCAACAAACTCACAACAAAGACAAGGTGATAAAGGAGTTCACCCCCAACTGGGCTACATCTCCTTGAGCCTCCATCAATGGAATAGGCTCTCTGGGATTAGTTTGTCAAAGATTTTTTTACAAGATTCTTCTCAACTCCAATGGATTTACTGACTGTACCATTGGGTTCAGAATACATAAAAACCCCAAAAATGACTAATAGAACTCTGAAAACGGACCATGGCTCATCTGGGCATGATCTCTTCTACATGTGGCCTTGAGCTTCACTGAGATTCCTTGTGGAAAAAACACTTGTAAAAGTACTCAAATGGATCTGAAACCTGTCCCAATGTGTTCAAAGAATAACAATTAGTCAAAAATGACTATTCAATCATAGAAAATAGACTTGGGCTCATCTGAGCATGACCTCCTTCAATGGTGGCCCTAAGCTCCCTGAAGCTCCCTGAAACTTCAAAGTAGAAAAACCCTCAAAAGAAGTCTCCAAATTCCTTTGAAAACTATGCCAATGGATTCAGAACATCCAAAATCCCCTAACTGGGCTTTTTCGGCAACTCCTTTGGCCAAAAGATGAAGAAGTTAGGCCTCCTGCCATTTTTCTCCTTCAAGCTTGTTGTCTTTGGTTCGCCAAAACACACTCCTGTGTGAGTAACCTGGCTTCTGGGCGTTTCCCATGCCTAAACCTAGCACATGCGCACATGCCTGCAAAACGTTCCAAATTGTCGCACCGTTAATGGAATTAGGGCCCCCAAAGTTGGAAGTGTTGGGTGCATGGGGTCCATATGACCACGTCCCATCGCAAAGTTAGGCCCTCGTTGCAAGATTCATTGTGTGCGTGACAAGTGTCAACCGGATAAATCCCTGAATGTTTGAAAACCCCCACACATATACTCTGTTGTGGCGTGGTCGTATGAGAATGAGTGTTAAAATCGGGGGCTGGGGCTAAGCCCCAGCATAGATGCACCCAAAATACAATCAACTTTAACTTTAAATTAAAGTGTCCACACATATATAACAAGGAACATATGGTGGTGCAACGGTTGTGAGGCCTTTTCCAAAGCTCTTGCATAGTATATGGAGGTTCAGGGTTCTAATCCCACGGATTTCATAAAATTTTACCATATCAAAACGAGGTTTAAATTTAAATAAAATTCGAAAGGTATATGGTCAAGAAACATTTGGGTGGTGCTTTGGCAAGGCGGCCTTTGCTAAAGCATTTGACTGGTGGAGGAGGTCTGGGGTTTGATCCCCACGGACTCCATAAAATTTTACCCTACAGCATGGTTCCACGTGGCAGCCCATGCCTGGGCCACGTGACACCACCCAATTGGCTAAAAAAGATGCCACGTGTCTCACCTCCATTCGCCCACGTGCCCTGCCAAATAACTACTTGCCAACTCAGCATATACCACATCAACATCAGACAAGTGAGCACTTCCATGTGTGATGTGCGGCCCTGCAACGTCATCACTTGTACGAACTGTACAACCAACAATTCTTTTGCTTGTTTGGCAAATCGAATAGAACACGATATCTCACTCATCCGATGTCTGTTTGACCCCGTTCAAAGTGAGTTGGGTTCATGACAACGAGGCCTATGCACCCATTTGTTTTGAATTGATTCTGAACACTTTCATTTTTGGGCTAAAATTTGACCCCTGGTCCAATTTTTGATCAAGTATCCTCATCTGTAATATGCTTTTCTTCCCATATATTCTTACAGATAAATAAATGTTTTTCTGGATCATCTGACTTGTCCCCTTGGAACTCTAGTAACCTAATAGTTGGATCTTGTCCTGCCATTGTGAACTTTGATGAACTACCACCTCCGCACGGTGTAGATACTTGACTGCTACTTGTTGAACTTATGTCCTATAAAATTATTCTACCACTAATCACTTATTGGTTAACTGTTTTTTCTTCTTCAGTTGTCTTAATCACACATGGGGTTGTGGGTTCCACACTAATTCAGAATTGGAATAGAGAGCCTTCTTCTGCGTCAGACCCATGACCTCTGGTTTTCTTCTCATATGTGGTGTGCAAGATATCCTCAATCTGCCCCATGGTGTGGAGATCCTCTACCTCTTCCTCATCGATGTCCAAGCCCTCTCGCTTGGCTACTACCCTCTTCTTATTATTCATCCTATATTGGTAGGTTCATCCACTGCGTCACACCTATGTTCCTTATCATTTCCCTGATTTGTTCATCATCCATCATGATGGGGTCCATTGCTTCCTTCTTCTAGATACTCTCTAGAGCCTTTTCCATTTCTCAGATCTTCCTTAGTGCTTCCCCCAACTCCCCCATGTGCGCATAGTGATCTAGTTGTATGATTCCATGGTCATCACACCTTTATCATGTAATAAGATCTTGATCGATGTGTAGAGTGACCTGATGTACCTCCCTTTGGGTCCCTTCAAGAAATCCTACTCTACAATAGTATATGACTTTATTGTATCTCATGCAAACTCAATGATAAACCCCATAGTAATATTATCTAACTAGAAATCCACTATGCGCATGAATTTATTATTAACCCTTTCTAACCACGCAATATTTTTCATAAGTCTACTCTACTTGCCTAATCCTATTAGTTGGATGGGTATATTTCAACCTCAATATCCACTCGTAATAACTCTGGAAAGTAACATAAACATGCTTCATGCAAATCGGTAAACACATACCTTTGCAAGTATTGGTGCAGTGTATACATGGAGCCCTTATTAGCTTTCTGCGTGAACTCCAGCTGCTTTGTCTCCAACCATCTTTCAATATCTTTCTTCGTAGGATTCCATGGCTTGAACATCCCTTTTTACCATTGAATATTCTTCACCAAACCCCTTCCTAGCTGTCCTTTTGAGTTCCATCCAGCAACAAAACCATTTTTTTACGTATGGGTTGACCTGGGTTCTACCTTAGTTCTCCAACAAAACCCTTTTCACCATCATCCCTTCTGGTAAACTAGAAGGCTACACTACGCATAGAGTGCACAACACAGTCTCACCCGAGATGGTTTATGGGTGATTGCATGATGTAGGTGTCTGCATTCATGGAAGGGATTTGGGTTGTTCTTCTTACTTCTATTTCTACTTAACCACGCATACCATTCATCATATCTACTATTTCATTCATTCATAACATTCATTCTGCATACATATTCTAGTGCACGTTGTAATTAAAACCATTCATTCATCTAACCATTTAACTGTAATTGCATAAATAACAAAATCATTCAAATACATTGTAACACGGGGTTTTATTGTGGTTCACCCCCCCTAGGGATACGTCCACAAAGATCTTCTTTTTATTTCTTCTTCTTCATCAAAATAGTGTTGCACGCATTACATCATAGGATATGTGAATAGTGGTGAGGTGGAACAGTGTCGCACCAAGCTCCACAGCTTGCGACCTGACCCTCAGTTACATCAACTACATCCAAGCTCTACAAATCTGAACCAGACAAGGACTCAAAACTTAAAAGGACTCTCCAAAAGTAAGTTCTCTCTCAAAGACACCCAGAAAGATGATATAAAAAATGATCCTTCGAACTACCTCATATATCTTATTTACACTACAAAACGGGATAATAGCCATTCTAATACATTCCAAAACCCTAACCCTAACATCGCTAGGTTTGTCCACATATGCGCTGGATTTCCGCAAATCCTATCGCACGCTACTTCCTTTGCCCTTTGTCATGTTGTTCTTCCTTCTTTTTCGGCGCATGTTGTTCCCTTTGGTCCATGTTTCCTTGCTTACTGTGTTTACTTCCAAAAAACACTTGCTCCAACAGGTGGTGTAAAAAACTCTACACTTGATTATCCATGACTTATGAAGAAAGTGAAGGAACACATAATCAAGTATCCAAATTGTGGAACCAAGTTAAGGAATTGGATGATAGGACAACAAAACGTGCTAATTTGGTCCATTTGAAAATATAAATAGAAAAGAATATGGATAAAAAAATAGAAAATTTGTAAAGTTCCCTAGAATCCATTCTCATACATACCCTAGATGAGAGGTTCTATAAAAGTGATAATGTGACCTAAGTGATCCGAAATCGGATCCAAAAGCCTGACCGGGTTTAAAAATGCTCAAAAATGAAAGTGCTCAGAATGCAACGAAACCAGTTCCATTGCGTCCGTCTCGTCTTCCTGATTCCAGTGGTATATTTACTTCGTCAAACAGGCTCCTTATGAGCAAGATATCGCATTCTGTCCGAAAAGGAAAACATGGAAAAAAAGGGGATGACTGTATAGTCCATACAGGCTGACGTGGTAGCTCCTAAAAGCGACATGTGGTAGCTTCTGGAGATGACACATGGCAGCCTCGGGTGACAACACATGGCAGCCTCGAGTGATGACACATGGCAGGTGACGGAGCACAGGTACGGGTAGACAGCTGGACCAATCCAGGGGTGACACGTGTCACCACTGTAAGGGTGACATGTGGCATGGGATGACGTCAGCAGCTGATGCGGCAAGCTGACAGGGCAGACGTACAGGTTGACAGGTGGACCACTCAGCGATCGACATTTGGCATTCATTGGTTGGTTTTTGAGGTGCCACGTGGCCCAGTCGTGGGCTGCCACGTGGCACCCTGTGGTTGGTTGTTTGTTAGGATATTTAGACACTTAGGAGTTAGTTAAGATCTACTTGGTCTAATATGTCATTAGGTAAAAGTGTGTTTCTTTAGTATGCATTTGTAGTTAGGAAATCTGACGGTCACGATATGTTCCCGACATAGAGTGATCCAACGGTTCATACTCTCCTCGATCTTAACGGCCATTGATCCGTGGCTTAACACCCGATTGGTCCATGATCTCTATTTAAAG
>ML791155.1:153114-170952 GCA_009831015.1 Picea engelmannii
AGACAGCTGGACCAATCCAGGGGTGACACGTGTCACCACTATAAGGGTGACACGTGGCACGGGATGACGTCAGCAGCTGACGCGGCAAGTTGACAGGACATACGTACAGGTTGACAGGTGGACCACCCAGTGATCAACATTTGGCATTCATTGGTTGGTTTTTGAGGTGCCACATGGCCTAGTCGTGGGCTGCCACATGGCACCCTGTGGTTGGCTATTGTGGTTATATGTAAAATTATGGTTTTGCCGAGGGTCGAACCCGCGACCTCCCCTTCAGGTGTGGACTGGCAGGGTCGGGCTAACCGCCCGTGCTATGGTTGGTTCTTATTATATGTAGGGAAAACATTAAATTTATGTTTGATTAATGTGTTTGACGGTGGGGGAAAGGGCTGGGGCTTATCCCTATCCCACGGTCCAATGTACACACATAACCACAACACGTAGCCGGGAGCCAACACAACGGACGAGCGGGTGTTTGGATAGGGCTTAGCCCTTAGTCCATGGGCGGTTCACCATATGACCCGGGACCATAACCCAAATAGAGCGTGCAGGAGGTTTAAGTTAAAACTGTGGTCTGATACCTATGCGCCACCCACGACCAAGAGCCAATGATAGGGGAGTCAGCGCAGGACAAGGGGCCAACGCTTAGCCTTTGGGCTAGCACTTGGACAAAAATGGCCCATATGACCGCAAAAAGGGGGCGCGCGCCTAGGCCTCGAGGGATTAACGCCCAAATTTATTCAGCAGTGGGTTTTTTATAAAGTTTTTGGATTTTTCAATGTTATTATGCCTGATTTTTATTGATTTTCTCCATTTTTGGGAGATATTGGGCATTTTTGGAGCCCAAATTTTGGGAGGAAGCTGGAGATGAACAACCAACTTCAGATCTATATAAACCAGGCCTGTTTGGGCACAGTCAAGGATAGAAAAAATAAGAGTTATGCTGAAGAGAAGCCAAGCCAAAGCCATTTTTATGCAGGGAAGATATTGAGGAGCAGACGCTGTCGGGCCATTTTTGGGAGCTTCGGACGTCCGTTTTGCGTGCCATTTTCTTTGCAGGGTTCTAGAGATCTGGAAGAACATGACCAGATCAGTCTTGTAGCCAATTGGCACTGTTGCGATGTAATTTTGAGCTTTTGAATAGAAATAAAGAAGCCTCCCCCACAGAGACAAAGGCCTAGAGACATAGGCAAAGTTGTGTCGAACTCCGTTATCAATCTGCGTGTTATGGTTTGTTTTCTATTATTTCATTTTAGATCTTCATATGTGTATATGGATGTCATAATTCCTCTTCTTTCCTCATTCTTTCACTAAGTTTCTCAAATGGTTAATTAACGCATGCAAAATTAAAACTCAACCATAGTCATTAAAAGATCCGACGAATCACCAAGGAACTCATGAAAATAAAAATAGTACTCAATTTGAATGAACTTCCATCAATAAGCATATACCTAGAGGATTTAACTCTAATATTGGAGCTAATCATGGATGGTTTCCCAAGGGTATCCACTTTCCCAAGATTTAATTAAGGAAGTTTGATGGAATATATGTCTTTACATGGGTAAACCAACTAGAGAAATACTTTGAATTGCATAAAATTATGGACAATAATCAAAGGATTTCCTTAGAAAATTTGTACTTTGAGACAAAACCTTGTCAATGGTATCAATGGGTAGTTAAAATGAAACATCATTCTTATCATTAGTCAACTAACAAGAATCACGAACTTAGGTGATGTTGAATATAATAATTTATAAATTCAGGTATTGACCACAAGGGTGGATAACATAAGAGACCAACACCTATTGGAATATTACATGGGTGAATTAAAAGAAGACATTAAACATGAGCTTTGTTTAAAACATACTAAAAATGTTATGGAAGTTTTGCAATATGCTCATCATAATCAAGCCAATATTAGGGATACACACAAGTCTACCATTGGAACATATGTAGGAAGTATAGATAGATTGGTTCCTTATAGGGAAAGCCTACCTCAACCTGCTCTAATCTCACATAAGGAAATAAATGAAAGAAGAGGAAAAGGACTATGCTTTGGTTGTGATAGGAAATGGTCCAAAGGGCATAAATGTGAAACAAAATTATACACCTTGGAAAATAATGATGAGGAGGAAGTAGAGGCATCCACACAAATGGGTGAGGAAGAAATTGTGAACTTAACAAAGAAGGAAAAATATGTAGAAATTATGCACAACAAAGCTCTATACATGTGTGAAATATTCATTCAAGCATTGACAGGTTTGTCAACGCATTGAACCCTTAAGATTGCAGGATACAAGTAAGAAGCAAACATTTATAGTACTTATTGATTCAGGTAGTACCCATAACTTCATTGATAAAAGATGAGTAGAGTGCCTCAATTGTTTTATGTATCCATTGACAATTTTTCAAAATTTAGTCTATTAAGTGTAGAGTAAAATAGAATAACATTAAACTTAATACGGGAGAATATGACTTATCAAGCCCAATGTATGTCATTCCTATTAGAGGAGTAAAAGTTGTTTTTGGGATTCAATGGCTGAGAACATTGGGTAACAATTCTACAAACTATAATGAACTATTCATGATATTTGAATTGGAAGGAATTAAATATGAACTCAAAGGGTTAAAATCTACACCCTCTCAGGTCATAAACTCTCATAGAATGGAAATGCTGCTAAAAAAGGGTAGTAGTGGAGTTATGTTTAAACTTTATTCTATGGAAGTGAAGCAAGAAGATCAAAATATTCAAGAGTTATTAAAAGGTACCTTGGAAAAGTACCATAGGGTCTTCCAAGAAATTCCTAAAGGGATACGTCCATCTAGAGATCATGAACACCAAATTGAACTCACCTCTGGAAGTATTCCTCCTTATAATATGCCTTATAGATATCCACATCAACAAAAGGGGGTGATTGAGAATGGTACAAGACATGTGTTGGACATTGGGTTCAACGCTTCCCACGAGTTTTGCGACATGGGTTAACCCCCTCTCGTGGATCCTAACTCTAGTAATTATGGCAGAGAATAACACCTACAATTTTTGGTTTAACGAAAATCGTAGTTCAACAAATGGTGTCAGAGCGATAAGTATTGAGTTCAAAACTCATGATACACGTTGGGGGGGATATTTTTGGACATTAGTTTCAACGCTTCCCACGTGTTTCGTGACATGGGTTAACCCCCTCTCATGGATCCTAACTCCATAAATTGTGTCAGAGACTAACACCTGTGGGTTTTGGTCTAACGACAACCGTAGTCCAACCACATGTTGTAAGAAAATATAATGCTTGGAGGATGTGTCATAATTACATAGATCTAAAAAAAATCATCATCAAGGATAAATTCCCTATTCCAAATATTGATGAGCTATCAGATGAGATTTATGTCCTAGCTTATTTCAAAAAGTTAGATCTTAAATCAAGATACCACCAAATCATATTAAGAGAAGAATACTTTTCAAAACAACTTTTAGAATACATGAAGGGAATTATGAGTTCTTGGTCATGCCTTTTGGGTTGACTAATACTCCTTCTATTTTCAAATCCTTATGAACACAAATTTTCAACCTCATCTTATAAAGTTTGTGTTGGTTTTTATTTGACGATATACTTATCTATAGGAAATCATGGAGAGAACATATTAAACACATGGATAAATTCCCACAAACTCTTGAGAACAATAAATTGTATGTAAAAGGGTCCAAAAGTGTTTTTGGGAAACAAGATGTAGAGTATTCAGGGAATATTGTTTCATGGGAAGGGGTCACGTTGGACCCTCAAAAGATTCAATCTATCACAAAATAAACCATTACTATGAACATCAAGAGTATTAAAGGCTACATTGGTATTCTTACTCTTAAAGGACAATGACAAGGAATTAGAGCAGTATTGATGAAAAAAGGGAGACCTTTGGATTTTGAAAGTAAACAATTCAAAGGAAATGACTTGGTGAAATAAACATATGAGAAAGAAATGGCGGAAATTAAAAAAAAACAAAATGGTGATAATATCTCATTGGGAGGCATTTTAAATTCAAGATAGACCATGACAACCTAAAGTACTTTTTGGAGAAAATATTGTCATCAAAAGAGAAACAAAAATGGGTAGAAAAAATTCAAGGGTTTGATTTTGAAATAATCTACAAAAAAGGGAAGGACAATGTGGTGATAGATGCCCTTTCCAAATTAGAAGAAGCCTCTAGTTTATATTCCATTATATCTTCCATTCTTGTGTGGGTGGAAGAATCTCACCATGGATGGAAAGAACATAATAGTATTAGATAAGAAATGCAATGTCTCAAAGAAGGACATATATCTATTAACAATTGGGAGTCAAAGAGAGATATCATTTGGTGCAAGAGTAGAATATTTTTATGCCCTTAATCAGATCTGAAACAAAAAATATTAAGGGAGTATTGTAACTTTCTGATGTTGGAAAATTCAAGGTTCCTTAAAACATATCAAAGGATTAAAAAAAAAATGGGGGAAGGAATGAAGAAAGACATTCAAAATTTTGTAAGAGAATGTTAGGTGTGCCAAAGAAATAGAGAGATAATCAAGGCTCCAGGGTTACTTCAACCTATGCACATACCCAATCAAATATGGGAAGAGATATCAATGGACTTCATTATAGGTGTACCAAAATCAGAAGGTAAGGATTCCATTTTTGTAGTCGTTGATAGACTCACAAAATATACACATTTATGTGGAATTCAAAGTACATATAGTGCAAGACAAGTGGCATAAATGTTCATGAACAAAATTCATAGGCTACATGGATTTACTAAAGTAAAAATAAGTGACAGAGATCCAAAGTACTTTTTGGAGCAATGATTGTCATCAAAAGAGCAACAAAAATGGGTAGCAAAAATGCAAGGGTTTTATTTTGAAATGATCTACACAAAAGGGAAAGACAATGTGGTAGTAGATGCCTTTTCCAAAATAGAAGAAGCCCCCAGTTTATATTCCACTACATCTTACATTCATGTATGGGTGGAATAAACTCACCATGGATGGCAAGAGGACATAGTATTAGACATAAAGTACAATGCCTCAAAGAAGGAAATATATTTATGGAACATTGGGAATGGAAGAGAGATATCCTTTGGTAGAATGGTAGAATATTTGTATGCCCTCAATAAAATATGAAAAAACAAATATTAAAGGATTCTCATAACTCTATGATGATGGGGCATTCAAGGTTTCTTAAAACATATAAAAATACTAAAACAAAATTTGGGGGAAAGGAATGAAGAAATATATTCAAAAATTTGTAAGACAATGTTAGGTGTGACAAAGAAATAAAGGAGAGGTGGTCAAGGGTCTAGGGTTACTTCAAACTTTACACATACCCAATCAAATATGGGAATATATATCAATGGAATTCCTTATAGGTTTAGAAAAAATAGAAGGTAAGGATGTCATTTTTGTGGTCGTGGATAGACTCATAAGATATGCACATTTTTGTGGAATTCAAAGTAAATATAATGCAATACAAGTGTCATAAGTTTTCATAGAAGGAAATTCATAGGAATCATGGATTTCCTAAAGTAATAATAAGTGACAAAGATCCAAAATTCATAGGAAAATTTTGGAAAGAAGGAAGACGAGGGGCGCAACACTAGCTATGAGTTCAACATATCATCCACAAATAGATGGCCAAATATAAATAGTTAACAAATGTTTAGAGGGTTTTATTTGTTTCGCTTCTTCATACATCAAATCTCAATGGGTCAAGTGGCTTCCTCTAGCAAAATGGTGGTATAATACCACCTATCACACATATACTAGACGTCTCCATTTAAATCTCTTTATGGATATCCAAAACCTAGTATCATATCCTTTTTGCAGGACTATTCCAAAGTACAAGAAGTAGACTCACATATGCAAAGAATGAGAAACTTTGAAAATTATTAAATTAAACCTTCAAAAGGACTAGAAAAGGATGAATTAGCAAGCACATCAATATTAAAGTGAAAGAAAATTTGAGAAGGGTGATTGGGTATTTTTTAGACTACAACTTTATAAGCAATATACTCTTAAACAAAAGAAGAATAAAAAAGTAGCTCCAAAATTTTACGGACCCTACAAGATTAGTTACAAGATTGGAGAAGTGTATTATGAGATACATTTTCCTTCTTCTCACATTCATAAGGGTTTTCATGGATCTTGCCTAAAAAAGGTTCTAGGACAAACTATGTCAGTGCAAACGAAACTTCTAGAATTGGTTGAAGAAGGGAAGTTAATTCTTGAATGATAAAAATTTATAGATCAACATTCTCTTTCTCTTTGGAATAGAAACATTATGGAGTACCTAATCAATGTTGATTTTTCAATAAGAAAGGCTAAGCATGAAGTTCATTCCATTTTTAGCATTTAACTTAACCATAACCAATAATGTTTCAACAACCAAGATCACAAGAAGAAATACCATGCACAAGAACACAAGAAGTATCTTGGGAAACCCTTCTCAACAAGGGAAGAAAACCCAGCCAAATCCTTTGCTATATTCTTCAAGAGAAACACCTTCACAAACAAGAAAAACTAGCACACAAGAGGGTGCTTGCAAACCCTAGAAGACTAGCGCCCAAGAGAGGTGCACACTTTTCCCAAGAAGGTGTACTTGTTGAAATTTCCAAACTCACACCAAAGATATGATTCCTCAATGGGGAATTTACCTTTACTTATATTAGACTTGACCTGTCAACAAAAGTTTCTATTGGCACAACAGGGCCGACCTCTCTATCTCATAATATAATTAATATTAACCATATTAATTATCTTTTACATTAATTATCAATTACATTAAGGTGGGGCCAACCTATATCCTTTATATTACAATTAGGGTTACAGGCAGGTCTAACTCTTGAACAATATAACAAGGGATCTTATACACCCACTAGTGCTCATCCACTAGGTGCACATCCATAGGGATGTCCATATCTTTGGATCAATACATTACAAAGAAGAACCACTTCTTCACTAATGCTCAGCCACTAGGATCACGTTCACATGTGCTCATCCATAGACACATCCATGCAACAGATCGTGTTTCCCACTGCATTACATAGGAGAGTCATCTGGAGTTTCTAATCAACTCTATGATCAGGGGAGGCTAATACATCATCTTCATTTCTGTCTAGTGACAATGCACCCAACACTTTTTCATTTCACACGTTCACCTTGTGCTCAGCCACAGGCATGTCCAACTCTGCAAATCTCCTTTCTCACTGCGTTACACAGGAGAATCAACTGCAGTTCTTATCAACTCTCTATAAGAAGGAGGCCATATCTACGTTCTAGCTATGTCTCATATATGAACCATACACCCCTCTTAGGGGCTCTCTCTCAAGTTTGTGTCCTGGAGAATGTCTCACATAGTTGCAATCATCAACACTCCCTCTCAACTAGGGAAGCATTTTCCACCATGTCAAGTTTCTCATGGAAATACTTGAACTTTGTCTTGGAAAGTGGTTTGGTGAAGATATCTACGATCTGTTAATGAGTAGGAAGATACTTCACGTGTATTGTCTTCCTATGCACCATGTCTCTGATATAGTGATACTTTATCTCAATGTGTTTCGATCTGTCATGAAACACATGGTTATCTAAGAGCTTTACACAACTATGGTTATCACAATGAATAGTAGTAGGATCCATCTCATGATCGAACAAGTAAGTCAGAAGTTTGTGAAGCCATACTACTTCACGGAATGCTACACTCAATGCAATTTATTCTACCTTTGCGGTGCTTAATGCCACAAAGCTTTGTTTTCTTCTACACTAGGAAACCATGGCCGACCCTAAAGTGAAACAACAACTTGAGGTGATTTTTCTGTCCACTGCGCTTCCTGCCCAATCTGCATCGACGTATCCTTGTAGGCTCAAGTCTATACTGGAGGCATATCTTAGGCCATAACAAACTATGCCTCGTAAGTATCTCAATACATTTTTTGCAACTATCCAGTGTGTCTGTCTCGGTTGGCTCATGAACTAGCTAAGCACATTTACTGCATAGCAAATGTCTGGTCTAGCGTTAACCAGATACATCAGTGATACAATCAACTATCAGTATAAGTTTGGATCTACATCTTTTGAATCAATATTACTCATCTTCTTTAAATCAATAACCATTAGAGTGGGCATGGATTTAGATTCGGTCATGTCGAAATTTTTCAGTATCTCCACAGTATATTTTCCTTGACTCAGGAAAATCTCATCTGTCTTTTTCCATACTTCTAGTCCCAAGAAGTAATACATCAGCCTCAAGTCCTTCATTTCAAATTTAGCAGTCAATGCTCATTTTCATTCGGGAATGAGTCTCTATGAACCAGTGAGGAAAATATCGTCCACATATAGGACCAAAATCAAACACTCATTGCCATCAATGTGATAATATAAGTTTGGATCAACAACACTTTTGTTGAAGCCCAATCTCATCAGAAATCCATCCATTTTCTAGTACCAAGCATGTGGTGTTTGTTTTAGACCATATAGGGATTTCTTTAACCTGCATACATGAGATCTTTCATTGTGTACAATGAATCCTTCTGGTTGCTCGATATAAAATTCTTCCTCAATTTCACTATTGAGAAAAGTTGTCTTTACATCCATCTGATGTAGCTTCCAACCCATGGAAGAAGCTAGTGCAATGATAGAACGAATGGAGGTGTATCAGGATACTGGAGAAAACGTCTCGTCATAGTCAACTCCCTCTACTTATGAGAACCCTCTGGCCACAAATCTTTCTTTTTATTTTTCGATGCTTCCATCAACTAGATGCTCGATTTTATAAATTTATTTGGAAGTCACTACAGACTTTCCCTCTGGTCTTGGAACAACATCCCATACATCAATTTTCAATATAGATTGGTATTCTTCAGTCATGGCACCTTTCCATACTTGTTAATCTGAAGCGTCTCCATGAAAAGATGAATCTGAGTCAATAATGTGGGCCATGGCTGAAAGGTAGCTTGAGAATATATTTGGTCTCTTTCTCTCTCTGGTTGTTCCTTGTGGGGCTTTATGCCCTTCTACTTCTTGTACCGTTTGTCGGGCCCAAACATGCCTTTTATGTCAAATTGTAATATATCTGGGTATGTTTCTTGGAAAAACTGGATCGGTTGGAACAACTGGATCAAATGGAGATATTGGATCAACTAGAATAATGTATGTATCCCTATGAACCACTGAAGGGGGAGAAGGCATTGTCTCACTATCAATTTCCATCTGAACTTCTCTGGATTTCTGGAAGGCTACTTCTTCTTCAAAAGTAACATTTATTCTTACTTCAATTTGTCTCTGACCAGGAATGTAGATTTGATATGATTTTGAGGATTCATTGTATCCTACAAATGTGCCCTTTCTTCCTGAAGGTTCTGATTTGGATCTCTTTTCTTTGGGTACATGAAAATACACTGGACATCCAAAAATTCTGAAGTGTCCAATCTTAGGCTTCACTCTGGTGAAGGATTCTTCTGGAGTAATGTTCTTCAGGATCTAATGAGGACTTATGTTTTGAACATATAATGTTTTCATACATGCTTCTTCCCATACATTCATAGGTAGACTCTGATCATGTATCATTGCTTTGGTTTCCTCAACGATAGTTGTTTTTTTCCTTTCAGCAACCCCATTTTAATGAGGGTTGTAAGGAAATGTGAACTCCTTCTTGATCCCTGATTCAATAAAAAAACTGTTGAATTCTTTTGAGGTGTATTCTCCTTCATTATCTGATCTTAATATATTGATTTTCCTTCCGGTCTGGTTCTCAACCTGAGCTTTGAATTCTTGAAATTTTGCAAGGAATCCATCCTTGTTCTTCATAAAGTAAATCCAAGTTTTCCGGGAGTGATCATTTATGAAGAGTACATAGTATAGGCACCCATTCAAAGATGCAACCATAATTGGTCCACATACATCTGAATGTATCAAGTCCAAGATTTCCTTGGATCTATTGTCACTTCTTGAGAAGGATCCTTTAACATTTTTTCCAATGGCACAACCTTTGCAAACAACTTTATGTTGAATCTGTATTTCTGGTAGACCTGTTACCATTTTCCCTAGAGTTGGGAGAGATCTATAATGAACGTGATCAAGTATTCTATGCCATATATCACTCAAGATGATAGTGTCATGTAGCAAGTCTTGGACTGGTTTGATGGTTAATCTGTACAAGTTGTTTTCTCAAACACCAATTTCCTTGGTAGAACTTATATAAGAGTTGTTTTTCCATGCAATAACTCTTCCTTCTGAGAAGGTAATTTTGTAACCTTTGTCTTCCAAGGAAGAAATAGAGACAAGGTTCCTCTTCATTCTGGGTACATAAAGTACTTCCTTTAATTGAAGATCCATATCTGAATCTAGTTGGAAGGTAGAAGTTCCAACTCCTCTCACATTATATCTGGCATCATCTCCAAGAACAACATGTATATGTGTCTCTTTCTCAACAAAATGTGTTACGTGATCTCTAAGACCGGTCATGTGCCTGGAGGCACCACTATCATTTAACCAAGTATTATATTTGGTAGGGACCATACCTGAGAGTGTTGAGATTTTGATGTCTTCATTTCTTTGAGGTCTTGTCTTCCTGGAACTAATTTTTCTTGAACCATCAAGCTTGCCTCCCATCATGATTTTGCTCATTTTGGATTCTTCACAAACCCTTGTCAACTATGCTAGAAAACCTAACGACTAGGCTAGTCTAGCACTTTTAGGTTTTGTTGGACTTATGACTGCCAACAATAATCCTTTGAAGGATATGATAGCCCTGGTAAGCTGAGTATCTCCTTCAAGAAGTTGCAGAAACACAATTTTGAAATTTTCTGCATAAATTAGCGAAACCCTAGAAACCCTAGGGCCAAAAAGTCAAAATGATCGGAATTGCAATTTGAGACATGCTCAAGGTGCGTTGAAGGAGGTCGTACACACCTATGTACTTTTTAGCCCCAACGTCCAAGTTCCAAGTGCTGAAAACCCTCAGAAGAGTAGGTCGTACGGATTTTTTGGGAACCCTAGGATGGTCATACAGTTTCTGTAGAAGAGAGAGAGGATGGATGGAAAATGTTTGTGTAATGGGTTCTTCAATACCTATGCTCTGAAACCATGTTTATTTTTCAATAAGAAAGGTTAAGCATGAAGTTCATTCCATTTTTAGCATTTAACTTAACCATAACCAATAATGTTGCAACAACCAAGATCACAAGAAGAAACACCATGCACAAGAACACAAGAATTATCCTGGGAAACCCTTCTCAACAAGGGAAGAAAACACAACCAAACACTTTTCTATATTCTTCAAGAGAAATACCTTCACCACCAAGAAAAACTAGCACACAAGAGGTTGCTTACAAACCCTAGAAGACTAGCACCCAAGAGAGGTGCACACTTTTCCCAAGAAGGTGTACTTGCTGAAATTTCCAAACTCACACAAAATATATGATTCCTCAATGGGGAATTTACATTTACTTATATTAGACTTGACCTGTCAACATAAGTGTCTATTAGCACAAAATGGTTGACCTCTCTATCTCATAATATAATTAATATTAACCAGATTAATTATCTTTTACATTAATTATCAATTGCATTAAGGTGGGGCCAACCTGTACCCTTTACATTACAATTAGGGTTACAAGAAGGTCTGACTCTTGAACAATATAGCAAGGGATATTATACACTGACTAGTTCTCATCCACTAGGGGCACATCCATATGGATGTCCATATCGCTGGCTCATTTCATTACACAAAAGAACCACTTCTTCACTAGTTCTCAACCACTAGGATCACGTTCACCTGTGCTTATCCACATACACGTCCACTCAACAGATTTTCTTTCCCACTACATTACATAGGAGAGTCATCTGGAGTTTCTCATCAACTCTCTGCTTAGAGGAGGATAATACATCATCTTCATTTATGTCTCATGAAAATGCACCCAACACTTTGGGATTTCACACGTTCACCTTGTGCTCAGCCACATGCACATCCAACTCTGTAGATCTCCTTTCTCATTGCGTTACACAGGAGAATCATCTGGAGTTCTTCTCAAATATCTATAAGGAGGAGGCCATCTCTACATTCCAACTCTGTTTGAGATAGGAACCACACACCCCTCTCAAGGGCTCTCTCTCAGGTTTGTGTCCTGGAGAATGTCTCACGTAACTGCAATCATCAACAATCAAGTGGAAGAATGTCCCTCCAGAAGAAGGTGCATGGGAAAATGAACAATTCATGAAGAAACGCCCTCAATTACAACTTTTGAGAGAACTGTTTTTTTAAAGAGGGGGGCTATGTTAAGGCACTAAACCTCATTCATTATTAGTATATTAGTTATGGTTAGGTCGACTTAGTGGTAGGTCAACATTCATATGCATATTAGGTCATAATTCATATGCATCTTTTCTTCACACGAGATTAACCTTGTTAACCAATATCTTATCATGTTCATTCATAAAGGGGGTTTTAAAATTGTGAAAAATAAATTCAATATATTATAGGTATTGGGGGTAGTGGAGGGCGGGGGGGATGCAGGGTATGGGGGGTTTATAGGTATTGAAAGTTATAAAATGGTGTATCTAGTAAAATTAGGGATATCTAGTGAAAATATGGATTTTTTTATGGGAAAGATGTATTGGGAGGGGAATTCAACAAAACGATTTTGGTAGGTATTTATCAATATTTAGTGAAATTAGGGGTATTCTTTAACATCCCATGAATTCACATGCTATGTTATAGATTCATTAAGAGAATATGTCGTGCTTGTTTTGTTCATTGGATATATTGTAAAAGGAGGTTACCCCCTCAAAGTGGCTTCTTAGTCATTAACTCTCTATCATTTTAAGGACATGAAGTTGTTTATTCTTTATATTTTTATGATATTTGGGGAATATGGTTCATAACATGCACTTCTCAAGAAGTTATATTTTAAAAAAAAAATTGAAATACATAAATCCATAAATATTACAAGCTTGATAGATATGTATTATAAAAAAAATCGAGATGTCACTTTTACAAAATTCTAATTTTTTTTAATATAAACATAAAATAACCATTATAAATTGTGGTGCATGGAGTGTGCATACATAAAAATATAGAATCTATATTAGTAATGACAACTCCCTCTATTAAAAAAAATATCAAGTTTGAAGTTGTGGTGCATGGAGTGTGCATACATAAAAATATAGAAACTATATTAGTAATGACAACTCCCTCTATTAAAAAATATCAAGTTTGAAGGGAGCCCATTACCTTTTAAAGACTACAAGGAATCTTTTGCAACCTGTCATTATAGAGTTTGTCTTTTACAAAGCATATTGTGGGTGCCAAAGACTTCCACAATCTCACTTTTGTAGCTTGCATTTGTGAATATTCAAGCCTTTATGTTGTGGATTTCTGATTATAACCCTATGAACCCATTTGTGAATATTCAAGCATTTGTAGCTTGCATGTTGTGAATATTCAACATTGGAGGAACTATTGCTATAACCACCAATACCTTTCTACTTTACTTGCAAGAAGAAAGGTGTCCTTGCCAAAGGATTTGGAGTAGATAACTGAAGTATTCACCGTTAAAATCAAGTTGGTTCCATTTAATCTGTCAAATACAAAAGTGGTAGAAAAGATTGGTATGACAAGGGACTAGTAGGCCATCAAAACGAAAATGAAGCTCCAAAGTGGTTGAAAAAAATAGAGGGAGAGATTTTCTTCCACGTATTCCATATATTTTTCTTGATGTTAATTGGAGCAACATTACATATATTTTATATTATGGATATATTATTAAGACTCAAAGATTTTCATTACTAGGAAGAAAATCAACCATAGTAAATATTTATTATATTTTTTTAAATAAAATAAAATATATTAATTTCATTTTAATTAAAAAACATTTATAGAATTTTAGAGTCCATGAAATAAAAGTTGCATATACTATTAATAAGTGGCCAAATTATTGTGTTATTTGATGGTAATTATTATTCAAGACTATTGTGGATTAGTTTATGTATGGTGATATATATATTTTTTATAATGATGTAGTATTTTCATTTTTGTCCAAATTACAAAAATAATGTTATAGTGTCGATAGAACTCTTTTATTAGTAGCTTGCTTTTAGGTCTACAAAAATAATGTCATAGTGCTGATATATCATAAACTTTTTTATTATCTATCATGCATTTCTATATTATCAATAGCTTGCTTTTAGGTCTATTTAAATAAAAATAAAAATAAAAAAATAGTACTAACTATAATTAATCGTAGCAAAGTGGGATTCAAATGCAAAAACATTATTTTCCTAAGGGAATGACTTGCATAATTGGCACTTGTTCCATTGTATGCACCTAGAATTATACGCAATCCTCTTATTTCCATAAAACACAATTGATTTTAAAAATTACACTTTGCCTAGTTTCTTCCATTCAAACAAATGTGAATATATTTGGTTCATGGACAATTCAAGTAATATTTTAAAAATTCTCAAGGAAAATGTATTTATATGCAACTCAATATAGCATATTTCCAAACATTTCTCTTCATATTCGTTTTTGCAAAAATCTAACAATGAAATAAAATCTTGACAAAACAAACTAGTGTGTGCCCTCGTAATGATGCATGCAACATGTCTCTCACTGATAACCAAAGCATTCACTTTCCAGACACATCAATGAAATTTGATTGCTACAAGTAACAATCCATCATAGGGAGGAAAAAGTGAATGGTCATGTGAGATCAAATTTAAAATTTAAAAAAAATCACAAAACTATTATATGGGATCCATAGTTTTCTTAAAGAAATTTTTGGTCATGAAACAATATGTGTTTTGTTATATATTTTTGTTCTTAGTTTACCTTGTCCATATTTATGTTTGCATTATTTTTGTAATTATTGTTTTTTATCATATTCTAATATCTTGTCATCTCTACCATTTCCCTTTTATTTTAATGGATTCACTAGCCCTCAACTAAGTTTATCAACAAATGCTTAGAAAACAAACTAAATTGAAGAAGACCCTACCAATGTTTCAAGTGAAACTGTGAGCTATCCAAATATGCATTTTTTTACATTTTCACCTCTCCACCTTGTTACCTCCTCAACTCACACTTAATGATAAAATCCCTAACCCACAAGATGCACCCCAAGAGGGAACTACTAGGATGGTTACCATTGTCACATAAACAACCTATCATCTTCAATTTAGGCCATCTCTCTAACGGCTCAAGGGGGTATCCCTAAGTAGTATTACTAAAGCTAATCAATGAGGCACAAGGTGATAAAATAGTAGCTTTAGTAAAACATTTTATTTTAATTTTTGTATTTTTCACAGGAGTTAAAAGAGTGATGTAGAGATGTAGATATTAGTGCCAATCCAACAAGGGAAATGGAGTCAAGGTACTTGTTGGCGACAGAAGTCACCCCTGGATTGCAGCAAGAGCAGAGCCTTACGCCCATCAGTTTATGTCACGATTTGTTTAATGGGGTGATCAAATGGAGATTAACTCAAACGATGCGGTTCCAACTTTGAAACTAGGCCGAGCATGCATGGGTGAGTGAGGTCTTAGATAAATTTAGATAGTGAGTTGCAGTAAGGGTGAGTAGGGGGAAGACTTATATCAGAGAGGTGCGAAGGTCTGTTATAAACATCGGGTTCCTAACAGACTGTGGAAGAAGACATCTAAACGCAAGATCTTCTTACGCTCAGACGCAGAAAACCAGAGAAAACAATAGTGCCACAATAAATCCTTTATCACAACATAATTGTCATAATTCGTGCGAATTAGTCGATCACAAACTCTCTTAGTATAAGATGAAAACTTAGACAGAAGAAGAAAGACTGTCTGAAATTAAACAAGAAATCTTACATACAGATGCATACCTAGAGCTAGGATATCTGTTAAAACTTTACAATCGGGAGCTCCGCTCTACCATTGATACTTACAAAATACAAAGACTGAGTTTATATACTCAGGAAAATTCCCCCCACTGAGGCGTGCCTCAGTCACCCAAAACTGGGTGTCCCTTCAATCAAACTCGTACTGATATCTTTCTTTAAATGCCACCTTAACTATGCATGGCTCCTGTAAGGAGGGTAGCTGAGCTAATAAGTGTTCAGATAGCGTGTGTAGACTTCTCTGTCGAGATGAAGACTTCAGCATGGATCCTTTGAGAAAATCGATACACAAGACTTCCTCGGGCAGACAGATTTCCAGACCCTCCATTCCCCTTACTTAATGACTGAAAGGAAGTTTCAACCACCCGCTCTTGTCGTCATTTAATCCAGGTGAGAAACAGTATGAAGATCGGATCCGATGGTGCTTGGAGACCGCGACGATCCTCTCTGTAACTGAACTCGGCGCTTTGGCCTTCTTTACACAACTCCTATATTTTTCCAAGTGACCACGGACTGTGACCACGTGCCTATTCTCATGGCGCTTTTCGACATTTGCGAATATGAAGGGGTTGATCCCTGCTGATCGAAATCGCGATGAGCGATATGCTGAGACGACTCAATCTGGTGCCATGCGTCCCTCAAATTTCAGGGTTCTAAACTCATCCGACGTTGCAGTGGGCCCCAGGTCCTGAATGCTCTCGCTACTTCGCGTCTCGGGATATGATGCAACTGTTTTTTGCGCGTTGGAGTTGCGATGGGCGAGGCGCCGAGATGGCTCTACTTGTTGCCAGGTGTCCCCTCTAGACGGACGACTGAAAACACTTCGGCGATGCTGTGGGCCCGAGTCCTGAATGCTTTCGGCGCTTCGCGTCTCATGACTAGGAGGAGGCTGGTCCTCGTTCTTCAAAGTTGCGAAGGGCGAGGAGGTGATGGAGCCCGATCGTGTGCCACGTACTTGTCCGGGATGGACGACTGAGATCTTTTTTGGTGATATATAGGCGCTATCCATTGCACTAATCCTGGCGCAACTCTGCTAACCGCGATTACCCGTCGATCGTTGATCTTCTCTATACATGGATCCTGGCCGTTGACGACATAACTTCGCCCGCTCGCTTGATTGGAAGCTGTAAAATGAGATTTTTCCATGATGCGCTCGGGCACTTCTCGTGTAACTTACAGACCCGAATGCTCTCGAGCCCGAGACAAGAATTATCGCTAACATTAGGCTCCATGGGGGATAGAGTCGTCCCTGCGATGCTCTAAGAACTCCTTCCGCGACTTCAGTGCCTTGGTATTGGGCTATGGAGTCACCTATTAAGCCGAAAACATGTAAAAAGAAAATACACAAAGGACTAAAAGACAATATTTACAAACAGAAGGAGCCNNTGAAAATCTCTTCACCCTCCAGATCCTGCAACCCATATGTGTTGTTGGAGAAAATCTCAGAGATTTTAAAGGGGCTGATCCAGAGGGCGTCGAACTTGCTGTGCTTGCCTTTATCCTGTTTGGGTGCGTCCCACTTAAATACCAAGTCCCCGATCTCAAACTCCTTTTTCCTGACCTTTCTGTCAAAAGCTTGTTTGATCTTCTGCTGATGACTGTAAGCTATGTCCCTCATTTGTTCTCTGACCTGTTGCGCTTCCACTATCTGATGAATTCTTCTGATCATATGATTTGGTTCTCCCTCGTAGTCTTGAAAGAACTTCTCCACAGGTAAGGTGAGCTGAGTAGGGAAAATCGCCTCTGCTCCATAGACTAGTTGAAACGGCAAAGTGCCCAGAGACTTCTTCGGTGTGACACGATCGGCCCACAGAGCAAATTTCAACTTTGAATCCCAGGCTCTTTTGTTATCCTCTAACAATCTTTTGATGATCTTTATCAGGATTTTGTTAGAAGATTCCGCTAAACCATTGCCCTGGGGATAGTAGGGGGTGGAGTGAATTAGCGAG
>ML791155.1:191311-201768 GCA_009831015.1 Picea engelmannii
TTCCTTACGAGACCTTAGAGCGGCCAACGGAGCCGTTAAACTCGTCAGGGTGGTCCATACCAAACGGCTTGGGTTATTTAGACAACCCCGGACCGGTTCCACTCTCCCAGTTGACGGACGGTCATTTTCGCCCGTCAACACTGCTCTGACTCTTTGATGGTTCTTGATGCATCTATTTCTCTTGATTGATGTGATTCTTCAAATTCTTGAAGTTGTTCCCTAAGCAGCTTGTTATTTTTTTTATACTTTCTTAGTTCCTCCAGAGCACTAATCACTTCTGCTTCTAGATTTACTTCACCTTCACTTTCAGAGTTTTCTTCATTATCTATATTATTAATTTTAGTGTTCATTCCCATAAATAGAAGCTATGAATCCTCATCTTCACTCATGTCTGAAGAGATGATGTCTTCTTTGGAGTAGAAGTTTTTCTTTTTCTTATAAAATTTCTTCTTGTATTGATCTTTCTAGTTGTGTGCTTCTTCATCATCATTATCCTCCTGCTTGGGATAGGGACATTTGTTAGCGAAGTGTTTGATTATCCCACAGTTGAAACATTTGAAGGGTAACTTTCCTTTATATTTTCCAAATCCTTTCTGGGGTTTCTTTATAAAGTTGGCCTATTTTGCATTTGATATGTCTAGCTGATATTCATTAGACATATGTTCATGTTTCTTCTTTGCTTTAGATGCTTTAAATGTTGTTTCTTCTTTTGATGGTTTTTCATTCCCTGTTCTCATCTCATATGTTATCAAAATTCCATGAAGCTTATCTACTATGAGTTTGTCAAGTTCTAGTCTATCTTCAATTGTGGAAATCTTTGCATCATATCTCATAGGTAACGAACTTAATATATTTTGTACAATAGGTTTATCGGTAAGTTCTTCTCCCACTGCTCTGATTGAATTAACTACCTCATCTACCCTATGAAAGTATTCAACAATGTTCTCTTCTTCTTTCATCTTCATATTTTCAAACTGAATTCTATAGGTTTTTAGTTTGGATTCCTTAAATTTTCTATCTCCTTCATATACAACCTCCAATTTGTCCCAAATTTCCTTAGCTAACTTACAATGCATAAGCTTCACACATATAGAATTTGTCAATCCTCCTAGAATGACATTAACTTCTCTTGAGTTGTCATTGCAGATTTTCTTTCATGTAGTATCTGTGGGTGGATTGGCTGGTGCAGTGTAACCATCTACAATATATTTCCAGGCATAAAAACCAAGAGCCGACATGAAGCTTTTCATTCTCATTTTCCAGAGAGAATAACCATTAAACAATGGTGTTTTGTTGGAAGACATTCCCTCTTGTTGATCCATTTCTTTCAGGATCTACCTTCTAGTTATTAGATTGTGCTGAAGGAACTTGCTCTCATACCAATTGTTGGAAATACTGAGAGGGGAGGGGGTGAATCAGTATTACCCTTTTTCAACAATTAGCAATTACTTTGATATTTTATTAATCACCACAATAGATCAACAATGGAATTGTATTTAAAATCGATTATATAAATATAATTAACATGAATTACAAGGTTTTATAAAGAATAGTGAAGGAAACCAATCCTTTTTAGAGAGACAACTCTAGGAGACACAAATCCCCTTCTTCAGGGAACCAACCCTAGGAAGCACCAAATCCCTTGTTTTTAGGGCACCAACCCTAGGAAGCACCAACTCCATTATATTTACACTTTACTTAGTAAAGGATATAAATCCTTGCTTTCTCCTCCCTTCCACCCTCACTGCATAAGTATCATCAGTTCCTCTTCTTGGACTATTCTTCTACTTTGATCTTTTGATCTGGATTGCAAACACGCTTCTTCTTCACCATTCTTTCTTGGTTTATATATTCTTTCCAACTGGTGTGAGATTTGAAGCGTTGTGTCTCATTATTTTAACTTTGAACCATTGCACCTCTTCATTTAAATGATAATATTACACTTTAAATAATTTATCATTTTCCATTTTATTCTTTATTCATAATGCTCATGATTTAACTCTTCTTTAATCATGACTGTATATTGGTTCATTAGTCTCCAGATCTCAAATTGTTGAGAATTAGAGTCTTAATCAAATATGTGTTCCCTTCAAACCAAAATTCGTGTGACTGCAAGATCAAAACCACAGGCTTATCTATTTCACACGTTATTATGTTAGTGCTTTTCTCCTTTCACCCTTATTATTATACATGGGACTGTTTTCAAACGTCCAAGGGATTATTTACTTCTAGAACCTTTAGATTATTTACCTTAACACGTGACCGGTGTTGGAACCAGGTTCTCTGGTACTTCATCCTTCATGACTTTTGACCTTTGCAGTCATTCAATCCTCCCGGAGTACATTTCGTTGAAGTGCGTATATTGTATTCACTAGTAGGTCAAACGATCAATATTTAATATTCTATTAGATGGATGATCTTGGCTTGTTCAGAGGCTTCAAACAAATCGATGTTTATGACTTAATATGCAGTTGAGTCGACAATTTTTTTTCTCTTCGGGACTTCAACGTTTCGGGACTTCAGCCTTTCCTGTCTTCCAACTCTTTCAGAACAAATTCCGTCGGAGTGCGTATCAAAACTTCCCCTCTTAATAACCTTCACATGTCCAGAAGTTAGGACCATGGGCTTAGGCACAAATGATCTCCCACTCTTCGGGTATTCAACTATTCGTGACTCTGGGACTTCGGGCTACTCGAACTCTGAAGTAGTTCAATCCCTCTGAAGTGTTTACCTACCGAATAAGTCATAAAGTTGTGTTAACTACTTGTTATCGATTGTTAGTACTCCTTACGCTATCCTTCCATTGTACTTGATTGAACGGTCGAGAAATATTCATGAGGATCTTAGATCAACGACCAAAAGTTAATTCGTGACTTCGACCTTCAGCGCTTTAGGTAGTTTTGTTGGTAAGAGAAAATGGACATTCCCGGTGGTAGTAATACTAGAGTGACATGGTATGCTGACGTCACCTATGATGACGTGGACTCTTAATTTTTGTGCCACAAGTCACCCTGATTTGTGACATTTACAGTCCTTATGTGCCACATCGATCTTCATACTTGTCATCATCTGATTTGGCCACGTGTCATCTATTGTTGACATGGTTCTGTTGATGTCTCCCTACTGATGTGTAACATGTCTTCCTTCTGGATCTAATGGTTGTAGGTTCGTCTGAAGTTTCTTATTGATCTAATGGTTGATGTTTCTTTGGGACTTCATGTCTTCAGTAGTTTTGGCACTTTTATACCACCCTTCGATCATTTTCGAAGTTTCGAATAGATCTATCATCGCAGATCTTTTCTTGTCTTGATCATGTGGCCTTTGTTTATTCTGAAACTCCAGGGTTCGATATTTCTTGGTTTATCTAAGGTGCTTATCATCAGAGTAGTTAAAAGCCAGAGTTTACCACCTTCTTCCTTAGCGCGCTTTGAATATCAATGATTAACGTGATTTCCTATTCTTCCTCTAATCCGATGGTCGACGGGAGCTCGCGACTTCGAGGCTTCAGCCTTCAGGTTAACTTACCTGTTTTAGACTCCTTTTCGCCGAAGTAGTCAGCGCCAAAGTTGACCACTATTGGACCCTCCTATCCTCATCCAACGATCACCATGCATTTCCTAGATCTGATGGCCCTTATTCACTTTGGGACTTCGAGGGTTTCATGACTTTGTGTCTTATGGGGTTCGCTTATCCTATCCTTCCACTTGGTTCTATTTGACGATCAAGATAGATCCCGAATTTATCTAATGGTTGAGATCTCACTTGAATTTCCTCCATGAATTCTTACAGCTCTACATTTCCATTCCAGATCGAATATTTTTGGCACAGGGGCAGACTCAGGATTCAATGCTTAACGACGCACCAACAAAACCCCGACTACCGACCCTTTTGGCAACACCTGCGAAGCATACAAAGTATCACCCAAGGTAGAAGAAGGGGGGGTTACAGGACGAAGGTGTCTGTAACCAGGCTGGGACATGAACCTGTGATATGAGTACTTCATAGAATATTATGTTAATTCTTAGGAAGTGATATGCATTAGTTTATTAACCTTATTAACACCGTGGACATAATCAAAGATATCGACGCAGTAACAACAAATGATAACATACCCTGAACACTTAGCACTTAGCATTATAAGTCAAATATAACATTCATTTATCCTTAACTCTAGTAAGCAACAAGGTATCTATCTATTACACATCATAATCAAGCACTAAGTAGATTCATAACAAAAAAAACACAACATAAATAAAACCATGAGACAACACATATCCGTGGTTCACCCCAGGGTGGGGCTACGTTCACAAACCACTTCGCCTCTTTATTACTCGCCAAAACCTAACATTCATTCACTCCTGTGCACTAAGCCACAAACTCAAGTTTCACACCAACCTGGAGATCTACGCACTAAGCACTAGATCCTCCCTCCAAAACTAAGTCAAAAGCATAGAGCCAAACCCTCTATCACAACATTTAGCACCTTCTAAAAAATCATAGTCGAGCACAAAGCCTCAATGCACATACATTCCTTTGCACAAAGCAACTCGAACTACTTGCACTTAGCTACTTCTACAATACATTATTATTTATTTATATTTTTCTAACCCTTACAATAAGGCCTAAACATGGGAAAATCACATGGGCCGACATCCCATAACCCCTTTACAAAACCCTAAAGGACCCTTCATTGGGTCCACATAAGCCTCAAAATTGGTGAGATCCGCAATCTCAGCTTCGCCTGGGCACTCCTTATTCGACCAACGTGTCGAAGTCCAAAAGTGGGCCAAAACTGACCAAGGTTTACACAAAACTTGGTGAGGGCCAACACGCCCCCAACACTCACCTGTGACTCATCCTGAATCAATCAGTTGCGGAAAATGCTGCTTCAAAATCCTCGATCTTAACTCGAGATGCCTCGAATTGTTGCCTCACCTGAGCCTCCTTCTCAGCAAGCTACTGGATTGTCTGCTCTGTAACAGGCCCTTCCAGGCATTGTTCTATTGTTGCGACTACTTGTTATAATTGTGAGCCTTGTCCATAAATCTCCTCGAACACCTTGCAAGCTTCATCCTACACAGGTTGTAGCTTCTACGTTACTTCCATCACCTTACCCTGGAGGGTAGTGATCTATTGCTGTACTGAACACTACTCCTGGGATCTCTTCATTATTTCCACTGCGGTGAGAAACTTCATCTGCACCTACAACAAAAATTCTTGTTGCTCAGCCTCCTATAGCTGCGCTTCTAGCTTCATTAGCTCTGGATCCTCGGTGAGGCGTTCATATGTATGGGCGCTTCTATCACTTAACTATTTGCATTCCAAGGCAAGGGCTCTTATACTTGCTACTTTTTTTTTGGCAGTCTCCTCCCTCTGGTCACGCACCTCCTACGGGGTGCTCGGGACTATTTGGGCCTCCAACTCAGTTATCCTAGCCTTGAGCTGCTGGAGGGTCTGTGCGAGCTTCACTACTTGAGCTTTGACCGACTATTGATCCTCCTGTGCCAAGCCTGTAATAGAGCAACATGATTTACTTACCACTTCTTTGATAATGGCCCGCTCTATGAGAAACTGCTCTTTTTCCATCTGTAACTGGGCTTTTTCCTCCTGAAGCTCTGCTTTCTTGCTTTCATGGGAAACTACACTGTCTTGCGCTTCTCGTAATTGTACCAGGAATTTGTCTTTCTCCTTTTTCAAAGATTGTGTAGCCTTCTCCTTCTCTTCTATAGCTCTCTGGAACTGAGCTTATGTTGCACCACAAGCCTTCTTAACTGGGTTGGTTCATCCCCCAATTTTGCAATCTGTGATGAGGAAGGTGCGGACGACACAGTAGGTATTGTGCGGACCAAGCAAATAGCTTGTTGCACTTCCTTCAATTCTCTCTCAATTCTTCCACATAACTCATGTTGCTTCTCTCCATATCTCTGCAACATGTCTTCAGAGGCATCGTCCATAGCTCCGCAGACTAGACTGATGCCATGCCTGGTGAGAGTGGCCTCCATATGTGGCTTATTGGCGCACGTTTTCTTCCTTGCTGAAGGTTTCTTCAGAGAAAATTTCCTCTTTTGTGGTGTCACTATCCCAACAGGGGTTCTTCATGTGGTGTAGCTTCTCCTCCTCCTTACTCTTCTTCTCCTTCATATCCTCCTCAGTTTCCTTCTTCTTCGTCTTCTCCTCCTCTTGGCGAGCCAGAATGATTTTCTCCAGAAGTGTTGTCCTCTTCATCAGTCTCTATTTCCTAGACTTCAGCCTTCTTTTTCTGCTTCTTCATCCCACTGGATTTTCTGACATGTTAAACTCATGTAACTATTGGGCTTCCTATGGTGTCAGTGTCGGATAATTCTGCATCGGCGATAGGTACAAGAAATTCCTTCGGCCACTCCTTTGTAATCTACTCCATATCTTCATCTGTGATCTTGTAGTATGACTACAATTCTTCTCGGTGTTCATCTCTTTGTGCGATGATGTAGATGAAGTGGGGATCAACGTGAAAATTCGCTATGGGCCAGTACTGATGCAGGGTGCATGGTGTCATTCGCGGGAATGATTTGATGGCGACCTTCAACTACTGGTAACATCCATGAAACACAGCATTGGACTGCCAATGCTTCGTCATGTCGTTGGTATAACACAGGGTGAAAAACTGAGCGACCAATAGCTCTGAAGGTTCGATCTGTGGGAAAGTGGCTCCTTTAGGCATTTGCTAAGAGAAAAATGTGATCAAAATGATCAACCAACTATAATGGAATTCATATCCCAAGTCTTGGGCTTCACAACAATCCTTCTCTAGCTCATTGATGAGGTAGTTCACCCAATTCATCTGCATGCCCTCCACACACTTTCCTGGGAGGTCCACCACGAACCCGGTGACCTGTGTGGGGCAGTTCTTCCTTATGAACTTTCCAGCTAGGAGTTGGAAAGCAAGGCGCATTGCACCCTCCTGTATAGAGGCTACCTTGTAACCTCACTTTCCCTTTTCTACCTCTCTGTAAGATTCTTTGATGCGTTGTGCTAACGAATGGTCTGAGGCCTTCCCTGGATAAAAATGTTGAGGGTCAGGACCCTTCACCCTTAAACCTGTGATTTGGTGGATCAGCATCGGATCCACAGTAATCCTTCTGTCAAGCCACAAATATACACCATGATAGCAGGGCAGAAGGATTTTAACGCAAGTATTAACCTCCTGGTGGCGGCCAAAATGTGGGATCTTCATCACGTTCAACATGGTGGACTGTGCTAACCCATTATTCCATGGCTGTGAGACGAGGTGAGGTTTCTTTCCAGTTGTCTTTGTTAGGTAGTAGTGGGGAGCTAACATGGTGTAGATCTTCTAGTCTCCTAATTTGAAGTCGTTGTTCTTCAACAACAGGATTTGTCCTAGCTGACTCTCGACTATGCGAATTCCTTTCGGAATGTACGCAGTGAAAATAGAGTACTCAAAGTCTTGAGGGATACTGTCGTGGTTAACAGTGCTAGACAAAGGTGGAATATATTCAAGTAGGATCGACAGGATCTGCTTCGCATTAGCCAGATCACCATGGTTCTTACTTCGTTGCTCCGTTACAGGGTTGACACGGTCGGAACGACATCTAGTCGAAGGGGAAGCCTACAATCCCCTAGTCGACGACGTCTGGATACCTTCGGATCTCGGTCTGTCGGCCATTAGCTTCTTAAGGACTTCCTCAATAGACTTCTCCAATTCACTAAGTTCACCTGACATTCTAGATTTTAATAGACAGGCGGGGTAGACAAACGGACAGGCGGGGTCTAGTTTTAGATATCACAACTCGACACTTGGACAATTCTATGCTTAGCTCAGTCAATCACGGGTAGCAAAAAGTGGTCCCGGTGCAATGACCAACGAGTTAAATAAGCGGGGTATCGTAACGAATCTTCCAATGGCCAGGAAATGCTTCTATCAATGCAAATCTATCTGTTATGGCACAGTCTCAACGTCCAAAAGCGGTGCATAAGCCCATAAATGTGTTTTCTAACCGTTCTGGCGTGTCATTCTAACGGTCGGGGCACCTCCAACGGTCATATAACTTTGCCAGGGCAAATTCCAATTCTGCGTGGACCTGTTGTTCTAGCGAGGTTCAAATCCTGCGAACCTGCCTCCTATGAGGTTCCAGTCTGTGAAGTCTTCCATCTGGTTTCTGTAGCTTCTTGTAGATTTTCCAACTTAGCTTTCTTTTTATTGAGCTTCCTTGCTTTCTTTCCTGTTATCTGAGTCTCTCTAACTGTTTCTGGAATCCTCTTTCCATTTTTATTCTTATTTTCCCCTAGCGTAGTGGCTTCGCACTGTTGAGGTGCCCTCAAAGGGTATGAAGTTAATATCCCTTTTCTTAACATTTCTTGAGTTGACATACTTCTCTCTTCAATAGATAGGTCCTTCAAGCCTTCTTGCATTCTTTCAACCTTGATAGCTAATTCTCTTTCTTTTTGTCCCTCCTGTGTTGTTACTTTGCTCTGTTGCTTCGACTTATCCTCTCATTCTTCTATTAGTCAGTCTATTTTCCTAGCTATGAAGTTCCTTAATTCTTGATTTTTATTTTCTATAGCTTCTTCCTCTGCTTTCCTTCTGATTTGATACTTCTCAATCCAAGTCTTACCTAACAACAGTGAGAAAGGGGTGTTGTCCCCAACAAACTGAATGACTTCAAATTCTTCTTCAATCGATGTTCCATGAACAATAACAGGTACATTAGTTACTCTTCCACCTAAAGTTATCATCTTACCCTTAAACAAGCTTATCCTTCCTAAAGAAGGTACCATAGTAGGATTTCTCAAAATTTCCCAAGTTTCTTCTATCATAATATTCACTTGTGTTTCTTCATCCAAGACACAGTCTATGTCTCAGGTCCACATAACCCTCAAAATCGGTGAGATCCGCGATCTCAGCTCTGCCTAGGCGCTCCTTCTTCGACCAACATGTCGAAGTCCAAAAGTGGTCCAAAACTGACCAAAGTTTCCCCAAAACTTGGTCGAAGGCCAACAAATATTGATCCAACAGCTGAGAAACCATCTGAAGCTCCTTCCTTTTCTCCAGTAATCGCCGAAGTGGCAAAGTGGTGAAGTGTCGAAGTAGCTTATCTGCTACTTGATCCAACGGTCCATAATGCTACTGCTTCAGATCTGACAGTTGATATTTAATCCTACCTAACCTATGACTTCACCTTGATCTAACGATCCTGGATTGTCCCGAACTAAGAATGAACGGCTCCTGTAACTCGATCCTTTACAAAAGGATTTCTTTACTCACAGATCTCTGTCTCATGTGTTATTTCAAATGCGCCATTTGTTCTGAGCTTCGATTAACGTTCTTCCTTCTGAGCTTTGTGTCAGTGTGATCCTTTATGCAACGTCTTTATCCAATCAGAAGGTTATCTCTTCTGAGTTTAGGTTTATACAAGATTCCTCTGCACCTCACGCTATGTCTTTTGCGCAACCTACTATGTTATATCTCCTGAGTTTTAGAATCTCAATGACAATACTATATTAATCTTCTTGACATCAATGCCAACACCATAATACCATGTCCAACATTGATCATATTGTCTTTCTTTAACATCAATGCCAACACCATGTCCAACATACTTTATTTATGATAAACAAGTATACCAAACAAAACATCATCAAAACATCTAAGACATCATCAATAATGTCAACCAAGACATCAAATGAAAACAATAAACCTTAGACCACCCAAGACTCCATCACCTTGTAAAACTTGCCTTTGCAATAAAAATCACAAAACTAATGAAAAAATTCATTAATATAAACCTCATGCAAAACGAGAGATAACACAAAACTAATGAAAAAAATCATTAATATAAACCTCATGCAAAACGAGAGATAACACACCTTATAGTAGCATTCTTTTTACACCTTCAAATACAATTGTGTTAATTTAACTTCATATGCAAATTTTTCATGATAAACAAATTATATTTTGTTGTCTAAATAACATGGGCGCTCACTATGACGTCTTTAAGTTGAAACTGTTAATGTTAGAAATACATTCTAGAATGCCCACTTGGCCATCTTATGTTATGATGACACAATGCATACATAGGCTAATCTCTATCATCAATAATGGCGGAGGATTTTGACCATATAAAGTAGCCAAACCCTCCAAACAAAAATCAACTCCTTTCCATACAAGTCAATGTAAATGATATGTGATAATATAGAAAATAACATAAATAAATAATAATTATTATAATATTAAAAAATATATTTTCATACAACTTGGTATTATTTAATTATAAAAAATATATTTTCATACAACTTGGTATTATTTAATTATAATTTATTCTTGTATTTTTATAAATTGTATTCTACCAACATTTATAATTTATAATGATAAAATATATTCATTTATTTTAATGTAATTTGTAATGATAAAATATATTCATTTGTTTTAATGTCAATTGGTAAAAGGATTTGGTGAAAAA
>ML791155.1:202305-216618 GCA_009831015.1 Picea engelmannii
ATATATATATATATATATATATATATATATATATATATATATATATATATATATATATATATATATATATATAAAGGTAGGTTGTTAAGAATGTATCATATTATATTTTATGTAAAAGTTGAAAGTATTATTTAAAATATAAAATATATAATTTGTTGAATTTTTTAAAAGAATTTCATATATATATGGTGTGTTGTTAGGAACGTATTATATTATATTTTTATGTAAAAGTTGAAAATATAATATATATATATATATAATAATGATGATGAGGATTATTAACGTTTATTAAGATCGAATTGGTTTATCAGATTTTAAGAGGGTAAGTGATTACTTGTGATTCTTTAGAATTTTGTTTTTGTGTTCGAAAAGCATTAAGAGAAGCTTTCCAAGATCACCATAGTTTTGCTGAGTTAAGAGGTTAGGAAGATTGGTAGTGTGACAAATATTTTGAAAATGAAATCTAATCTGGGTATAGGGTGGACAATCTAAGAGAAAGTGTTTTTCATCTTCAGCCTTCTTAGTGTCGCAAAGGTGACACACTCTTTCATCCCATGACGTTTTAGGAATTGACTAACGCCCAGTTTCACTATGGAGCTCGTGAGAATTTGTTCTTATCTTAGCAATGCTTTTTTTTTCTTTACACTCGTCAAAACACATAGATAATTTTGATCTTCTAGATTAGGGTTGATTACATCCTTATAATACCTTAACTTTATTTTTTCTTCTAGCTCTTTATCACACCACATTTTCTCCTTAAATTTTGATTTGATGATATTTTTAATAGTATCTTTATTTTGCAAAATGGTGTCTTCCATGATTCCCGAATAGTTTAGCCAAGACTAGGCATCTTTATGCCATCCTCACTTGAGTCGATGGTGGTTACGACTTGATTTTGAAACAATTTTAGGAGGCCTATTGTCTTCCATGTTGTTTAACTTGTTCTTATACATTAAGTATCTAGTCATAGCCGTGCTCTCAATGGGGGAGAGGCTTGTTTCTAAGAGGAGGATGGGATATGGCATATTTCCTTTAATTTTTATTTGGATATTTTGTAAAGCTCGAGGAAGAAACATGTTATGGAATAAGTGTTTATGGCAAGTCTTTTAAACGTTTAAGATCTTGGAATAAGTGTTTATGACACGTCTTTTAAACGTTTAAGATTTATCGTTAAGAATGTATCATTTCATTTTATTTATGATTTTTTTTAAGTTAAGAGGTAAAACTTAGTAAGAATTATTTGTATGTATTTTAAATTGAATTTTATAGAAAGTTAAATATTTAAAAATGAAATTGTTAAAATTTATATTCAAAATTTATAAATAATATATTTTGTTAAAATAAGAAAAATGTAAATCGTGTAAATGGTTATATGATGATGATTATTAACGTCCACCAAGATCGAATTGGTTTATAGGATTTTAAGAGGGTAAGTGATTACTTGTGATTCTTTAGAATTTTGTTTCTGTGCTTGAAAAGCATTAAGAGAAGCTTTCCAAGATCACCATACTTTTGTTGAGTTAAGATGTTAGGAAGGTTGGTAATGTGATAAATATTTTGAAAATGAGATCTAATATGGGTATAGGTTGGACAATCTAAGAGAAAGTGTTTTTCATCTTCAACCTTCTTAGTGTCACAAAGGTGATACACTCTTTCGTCCCATCGCGTTTTAGGAATTGACCAACGCTCATTTTCACTATGGAGCTCGTGAGAATTTGTTCTTATCTTAGCAATGTTTTTTTTTTCTTTACACTTGGCAAAACAGATAGATAATTTTGATCTTCTAGATTAGGGTTGATTACATCTTTATAATACTTTAATTTTCTTTTTTCCTCTAACTCTTTATCACACCACATTTTTTCTTTAAATTTTGATTTGATGTTTTTTTTAATAGTATTTTTTTTTCTGCAAAATGGTTTATTCCATGACTCCCCAATAGTTTAGCCAAGACCGGGCGTCTTTATGTTATCCTTGCTTGAGTCGATGGTGGTTATGACTTGATTTTGAAGCAATTTTAGGTAGCTTCTTGTCTTCCATATTGTTTAACTTGTTCTTATACATTAGGTATCTAGTCATAGTCATGCTCTCAATGGGGGAGAGGCTTGTTTCTAAGAGGAGGATGGGATAGGGTGTATTTCCTTTAATGAAATTGTTAAAATTTATATTCAAATTTTATAAATATTATGTTATGTTAAAATAAGAAAAATGTAAATTCTTGTATATTAATGATAATGGTTACTCTTTTTTAATCCATTTTAATTATAATATTTATAATTTTAAATTAATTAGATTAATTTTAATCATGAAATTTATAAATTTAAATTAAATTATTTGATTTATAAATTTAAATTAATTTATTTGATTTATGATGTTATTTTTATGATTATTTCATTTAAATATAATAATTTTTTTTTTTAATTTAAATTGATTTTTATAGATTAATAATTATAAAATTCAATATTATTATAAATATTTTAAAAATTGCATATAATATATTTGCATTCTTAGATGTTAAAAATCATAAAATGTAAATGTGAGTGTTTTTTATCGCCATATAATAATAATGACCTGATTGTCCTTTTCAAAGAGTAATCTTAAACTATATATGAGGCTTTTTAGATACTAGGTTTTAAGTTTTTACAGTCCCAAAACATTTGTAATGTGTCTTTTAATTTAGTGTGTTTTCTATTTAAATTTTTTAATCTGTCTTTTAATTTAGTGTGTTTTCTATTTAAATTGAGAAGTTTTTTATTTTTTTTCATATTGAATTATTATCTAAATAATATATTCAATTTCAACATACTTCTTGTTATATTACATTTAAAATAATTTGAAAATGGATGGATGTTTAAAACAACTACTTTTATTATATTAAATTCATTAAAAAGTAATCTTATATATGTATATCATACATAATAAATATACAATATTTAGTATTAAATTTGAAGTTTCTAAGCAATCAAAATATTATGAAATTTAGCAATTTAAAGAAGATTGATCATCTAACATAAGTTTGATATTTCTTTAGATTTAAACTTCATCTTAATAATTTTTTAGGAATATTATTAAAATTTAATAATTATTTAAAATAGTATACTTTCATTTTTATTGTTTTTATAATTAGTTATTGTTTTTAAAAACATATAAACATAATAAAACCCTAAAAACAAACTCTAATTCAAAAAGTACGTACATTCACACTATACACACTATGTTTCACATTATACATATTATGGATAGATCTGGCTTATATACAGTATGGATTACTTAACTCAAGATCCTCATATGTTTAAATTGTTATTCCTAGCTGCTGTTAAATTTAATCTAATATATGATCCATCTGTTATTTATGTAAATTTATAATATACATGTTACTCTAGATCATATTATTAAAAGTTGATATTGATATATAAATATATTTGGATATATGTAAATTAATGTAAATATGATTTCACATATATAAAATAATTTATGGATCATAATCTAATATATCTTGTTTATTATTATTTATCATAATAAATAGATTATGAGTATATGATCCATCTGTTATTTATGTAAATTTATCATATTATTAAAATTGATATTGATATATAAATATATTTGGATATATGTAAATTAATATATCCATATATATATAAAATTATATTAATTAATAATTTTTTTTATATATATTTCACATATATAAAATAATTTATAGATCATAATCTAATATATCTTGTTTATTATTATTTATTATAATAAATAGATTATGCGTATATGATCATAAATATAATTTTACATATATAAAATAATTTATGGATCATAATATAATATATCTGGTTGGTTATTATTTATCATAATAGATAGATTATGAATAGATTATTTGATGTAGAAATCACTTTATAGAATGTGTAGCCTCATATTTTATATATATATATAAATAAGTGTTTTGTTGTGTTGTTAATAACGGAAACTGCAAAACCTTGTTGTTTATCATAGTACTTACATTGTAGAAGTTGTTAAGTATCATAACATTTCAGTAGGTTACATATGAAAGTCTAATATGAAAGTCTTTTCATTTTCAATGTCTAATATGAAAGTGTTAGAATGAAAGTGTTAGAATGATTCCATATTTTTCTCAAAACCCAACAAAATCCATGAGAACTCTAACATCCCCCCAAAAAATTCAAGAACTCAAAAACTATTTCAAAAAGCACCTTGATTAATGAATCATTTTTCTCCATAGTTACTAATATGTATAGGAGCCCGCAGGGGTGTAGACCTATTGGCATGTGTCGTGTAAATGGGAGGCAATATGTAAAGGAGGTCTCAAGTTCTATTCTCACCCCGCTTTACTTGTGCTCCATGCTTGCGGGATGTGTGGTGCACTTGGGGATATAGTGGTAGCGGACAAGTATCAACCAAGTGTCACATGAGTATGAGAATCGCGAGTTGTTGATTCCCCCAGTATTATATATATATAAAGGAGGTCTCAAGTTCTATTCTCACCCCGCTTTACTTGTGCTCCATGCTTGTGGGATGTGTGGCGCACTTGGGGGTATAGTGGTAGTAGACGGGTATCAACCAAGTGTCACGTGAATACGAGAACCACGAGTTGTTGATTCCCCCAGTATTATATATATATATATATATATATATACGAAATAATTTTAACCAATGACTAATGCTGCCACAATAGTGCACATCATCCCTGGGTGCATTTCTACACGGTAGAAACATACATAAATATAGATAATATTGAAAAATGAAAAAAAAATTACAATACATAAGTCTTAAAATTTCAAAATGTACCTTATACATTTCCTCATTTCTCATAAAACACAACTAAGACATTGGCTTTGTTCACTTATCATAATATTTTTAAATTTTTACATTAAAGTACACATTGTTTTTTATTTAGTCAATATTATATTTTTTTTAAATGTATACATGTTAATTCTAGGTTGAGAATTGAAGGAATTACACGTCTTTTTCTCTTTATTTTTAAACTTTTACATTGTTTTTCGCCGTTGTCTAATTGTTCTAAATTTTGGTGGAAATCACAATTTTATGTTGTTTAAATTGCATTTATGAATGCATAAATGGATTTAGCGTGTTGAAAAACACTTCCTCGCTGATTTCAGGCAAAATTAAATAGAAATAATGTAGGAAAAAAATGGCCAAAACCTAGAATCTTTAAACCAAGGCTTGTTTTTTATTTAGTCAATATTATATTATTTTTTAAAATGGACACATGTCAATTCTAGATTGATCACAAAAGAAATTACACATCTTCCCCATATTAAATGTAAAAAATACCTTTAAACCCAATTATTATATAATTTGTTAATTAAAAATAAAAAAAATTTAATTTTTTATAGAAACTTTTTTAATGTATCATTCAATATGTTTTCTATTTAAATTTGAAATAAATTATTATAGAATTGGTTAATTAGAGATGTGTATGTGTAGATATTATTTTGATATTGATTTTGAAATTCGTAATGTAAAATTAAATATTGTCTATATGAGTTCTAAAACATGCACTTTTTTAAGAAAAAATGTATTAATTGATGGCTTTAAAACATGCACTTTCTGAAGTTGAATTTTTTTTTATTAATGGATGGCTTTATGGGATAGTACATTTTAATAGATTCAAAATAAATTATGGTGAATAAAAACAAAGTATGTATGAGAAAAATCGTATTAATGGATGGATTTAATTGATAGTACATTTTAATAAAGTATGGTGATTAAAACAAAGTATGTATGAGAAATCTATTTCCTTTAGAAGATGACGTATGCTTTGCCCAAATTTGTACTAAGTGAATGTCATGTAAGCGTTCAGCGTCCATCTATTCAGTTAGATGAGGAGTTAGTCACATTCAAACTTTTAATAGAGTTTAAAGGGTTCAAAATCTTAACCTTAATTGAGATGTGCCTTAATTTCGATATGGGCTATGTAAAACTCATAACCTAAATGATTATCATGAGATATTGAAAATTGAATTATAAAAAGACGAAGGAATTCTTGAAAATTCAATTATAAAGAGGAAGGAATTCTTGAAAATTCAATTATAAAGAGAAAGGAATTATATTCATATTGTAATGCTTTTTCATTCAATAATTATATAATGCAAATAAGTAGAGCAAAAAGATCACTATATTGTAGTAGCCTATCATAAGCCACACATTTGTTTTTTTTTGTTTTTTTCATTGTAAATCTAAGAAATAGAATAAAAATGCACCATTATTATTCCTTGTTGGAGTTCTTATCCTCATGGGATATTTCACAGTAGTTTTCGTTTCATCAAAGTAATCTATTATTATTTTATGAGATATTTTCTCAATTAAAAGTAGCATGCTTCTAATATTATACCCTTATCATAACTAATCATTACACAATAGAGCATAGTTTACAATAATAAGTTAAGATCTATTATGGTGCATTGTTTCATGGAATATTCATAAAAAAGATTATTGTTGAAGAGTATTTTCATTAGAATGATTATTGTTGAAGAGTATTAGTAAAGGTATTCAATTTTCAGTGATAAGATTTATGTTCAAATTTTATCAATGACATATCTATCCACAAAAAAAAAATAGTGTGATGACGTTTATCGCTTTTTAAAATCAATAAAATTTTAAAAAGTATATAGAGCTCCAAACGAAGTAAATTTGACCCACAAGAAAGCATGCCATTCATAAAGTTAAGCGTGCTTAATATATCTAGTTAACATTGGACCACAATCCCTTAAAAGAACTATTGTGTTCCAACAAAGACTCCATCAAGTCATTCCCTAAAAGCGATGGTGAAGAAATAAGAGTAGTTGTAGAGCAACATGTCTTTGCCTTCAGGGAAGATTTGTCATTGGTTGACTTGATTGCTCTAGTGTTGGACTTTCAATCTTGGATGAGCTTCTTGAAGCTTTAGGTTGAAAAATCAAACTAGATAACTTAAAAATCACACTTGATAGATCACACCATGTTGCCATTGGTTGACTTGACTTACTTTGTGGCTTGGCGCTTTTAGTCTCAATCTTGAAAGACAATCTCAATTATTAGCTTGAGAAACTCCCATTTGATTGATTTACAGTAGCACAAGAATTTGTGACTAAACGTCATTTCAAAAATAATTTGATTAAATACAAAACAAGATGAAGGCTACAATTCAATGGGAAGTGATATTCCAAGGTCATCAGACCCTGCCTTTACATTGTAAGCACTTCCATATCGATATACAAAAGACGATTAGGTTTTATTCATGGTGACGATACTGGAAAGCAATGGTTGTCATGAGTTGATGTGAAAGTTGCATTTGAACAATTTCCAATAAAAGAGGTACAATGTACATCCTACCTCTCAGCTTTTAATTTCAATCTTAGTTATTCACTTTGAGCAACTCCCATTTGATAGATTTACAATAACAATTCAAAGAGAATATACATATTTAGGTGTAAATATTTGTTGTAGATCAAAACATATTATGTCTTTGGATGGCTCTAGTTAATAGATGGAATAGTCAAAGAGAATAGCTAAATTTAGATGTAAATATTTGTTGTAGATCAAAACATATTATGTCTTTGGATGGCTCTAGTTAATAGATGTAATAGTGATTTTGTTGGTTGCCTGCACAGAAATCCTGCCTCTTCTCGAGGAGAGAATTTCTCGAAATTGTTACAGTGTAAGCACTACCGATATAGATAAGACAAAAGACAAATAGGTTTTATTCATGGTGACAATGCTGGGAAGCCATGGCCAACAACATCCTAAAAATACACAAGAAGGTTACTCACGTAGAGACAAACTCTACTAAGAGAATAACAACCACAACCCACTCATATTACACATTATTCCACAAGATACGTAAGATAAGTAGGAGTTCATGATTCTTACAATTTTGATGATGACCACGAAAAATACTATATTAAAAAATAGGATCAATTTACAACTGTAGATGATTCTAATTCAAATGGAAGAGTTGAGATGGACTAATATTGATGATGAAGATAACAATCCATTGAGTAAGATACCCGTAGCACAACGATGGAAGAATCCTCTAGAGGTTCCTCGAGTAGGTCTTTGTCCCTAACGACCATAGATATGACATGCCAAAAGTATTCCGCTAGCTAGTCCTAGGCCCTATAGGCCTTTGTTACATGCATTATATTTTTGCAGTTGCTTTATGTATAAAGTTGAAAATAAAATTTAGATATAGAATCCTATGCATGGATTTCTTGTCCATTGTTGTATTTGAGTTTGACCTTGACTCTTGAGACTTTGAAAATCGTGTTTAAAGTTTTAAACATTAATAGTATCTTACCTATTATTCAACTCTATGTGATAAATTGGGTGAGAAAGATAATATGAAAGAAATGTAGACAAATAATCGATGAATTGTACACAATTTTTTTTATATATTATACACCACCAAAAAATTGTAATATTTAAATAAAATGTATTATATACATGCATATTTATACAAGCGGATCAGGGCACAAACTAGGATGTAGAACAACCATCTAATACATCATACTAGTACCAAATCAACATAACAGTATAGGTATATGCAACTTAGCCAAAATATTTTACAATGCTCATCTTGGCTTTCCATTTTCACATTTCAGATGATCAAGGTTATCAAGCATTTCAACAATAAGTTATAACCTTTATATCGATGCCTTATTTCATATCCATATAAAAATAAACTATGCTAATATATTGCATAGATATTAAATATCAATAGAACATACAATCTTGATACATACTAGTTTTGGTTGTTTTGGATGTTCGAACAAAAAATTGTACTACTCAACTTTTTCTTGAAATCAATTACCACTCCAAAATGATCGCTCAAAAACTTCATTTTATTGAACTCACTAAAAAGTATTCCACATAATGAGAAAAATATGGTACATCTTGGATAAAGTACGTTGTTAAATGTTGGAATCCTCTGACTTTGGTGTTATATGAGTTCTATGCTCCACAAATTCTATTATATCATGCTTCTACCAGTTGCAAGAGAGGTACAATGTTCATGGATTGCAATTCCTACAGGCCCAACAATAGTTAGAAACTACAACTGAATACTGCCTATAAGATAGAAATCATAAAAGATCTAGTAAAAAATAAATTAAGATTTCTAACTAGAAGTAGCAACAGAAATGCACGCAACCTGAAACAAAAGCTTGCAAGCATAAGGCAGTTTCATGGTCGATATGTTTTCCCCATTTTTGCACATGGAACAATACGCCATCTTGAGTTTGTGGTTATAGTAACCAAGCAAACCACATTTTGTACAAACCTACCATAATTGCCAAAAACACAACAACGGAAACGGAAGACAAATCAACATTCCATGGACACCAAGTTTTAAAGTACAATAATTATTCCATGAAATTCAAGCCTGTATATAATGAAGCTACTTATGGAAGCACTAACAAATGAAATGTAGTATAACAATTTACATGTACTATGTATATTACAACACAAATCTCTCCATATGGACTCAACTTTATGTGGAGGCAGAATGTGTGGGGATTCAGTTCTTTCTTAGCGGATCAAGCATATCATGTGGCCTGTATGAATCCGTTGGCACAAAATTTATTGAATAGAAACAACTCTACGTAATCATTAATCTTTAGAGAGATGAAAAATTATGTGCCTTGTGATTAAGTGAGTAGCTCGGGTTAGACTCAATTACAACATGTCTCATTATCATTTTAATAAATAACCTTTTTTCAACTCATCAATAAGACATGATTTATTCCATATCTTATGGACTACATGTATGAGTTGCATGTAGCTGCCTCCACTTGGTTTATATGAATTGTGCCCATGCATCGGCCTACACTTGACTCTCATGCCTCACACTTGGTGACCCAAGTTCAATCTGGGCTCGTGTTTGCTATGTCTCGTGTTTGCTATGTCTTCCCTATCGATGGTGGTTCTTTGGATCGAGTGGTAACCACACTGGTCAGAACGTTCAATGCCCTCTCTGCCTATGTCTTTTGTAAGCCTACAAAGGTGTGGCATAGCCTCAATTGAGGTCAAATGGGTGGAAGGGAAACTATCCCTCTATGTTATACTCGTAGTGCACATGTATCCCCTAAAAATATTTGTGCATGTAGTTGCTCAGATAGTTGCCGCATAACCATACTATTTTATGCATTCACTAATTGCCCGGTGTTTCTTTGAATGTTAAACGTAGTGAAGATCTCTCTGAAGAAAAACCCCAATCAAGCAGAGTTGGACAGGATTTGATAACAAGAAGTTTGGGTAGGAACAAGGCAAGAAAAACATCGAAAGACAGCCCCAACGACTCAAGCTCTATATTATACCCGTGTCTTTTGAGAAGGTAGAATCTCTCTTTCATTTGGAATTGAGGTTGAAAGCAATGTTATTTGCTAAACAAACAATGGATGTAGTGATTGAAAGCAATGTATCATCCCTACAAGCCAAAGGGGAGAATTTGTTTGCATAATGGTCGTTTCCCTGCTTAGGGTTTGTTTTTAATAATTACAGTGCAATAGTGCACTTTCTTTGATTTCCAAATTGATGTGTTGTTTGATCTATAGCTGATTTTGGTTCAAGTTATTGTAGACAAGGTCTTTGTATATCATTTTCAAGACAATAATGTATAAATTAAGAGATATAATGAATCTAAGTTATATCCTTTCAAATACACCACATATACGTATATATTGCCTTTGGGGAAGAGGTTCACCACTTCCAAACTTCGTTCCTCACTTCATTTCAATTTCCATGTCGTATTTAAGCCATAATCATGCTCAGGCGGTGGAGATAGAGAATTAGATGAAACGTTAGTGTAATATCCCCAAGGACGAGCCCCTGTTGTATTTATGAATTGTAAACATGTTTTGTAGGCTGGTGAGATGAGTGTTGATAAACTAGCGAGCTTATGTGTTTATTGGGCTAGAGAGCCTAAGCGTTAAAGGCCAGGAACCTGATTTTGTATATGTAATTATGCAGATCATTAATAAAATATAAACATCGTTGCGTGCAGACCGACCACGAAGAAAGAGTGATGGGGGACTAAGCTACCACAGGGTGGGTAAGGGAAAGGGGGCTGAAAAGGTTGGAAAGAGGGGCTAAGCTTAGGGGATTAAGTCCTTGAGAATAATAATTTATTATTATTCCAAAGATGTGTGAAAGACATGTTTTTATCATGAGTCCTGGGAGAGGCAACGTGTGCAAAAGGGAACGCATGCAGCTCCAGGAAGACAAGTGTCGAACTGGGCGCATGCAGTTAAAATTTTAAGCATCAGCCGTGTTGGGGGTTCACTGTCCATTCTTCCATCCTCAACTTAAGTTCGCGGGAATCTTCGTCTGAACCCGTTTTGCGTCTGTGTCTACCTTTGCATAACCTCACACATATGAGAAACTAGTGGGAAGGGAGAAGCTGACTTGTGTGTCCTGTGAACGCAGGTTTATCCACACTGCAGTTAGGAGTTCGTGCTTAACCATTTGGGTTGATGTCCTATGTGTTACTTGAGTCGTGTTGTTTCTTAGTGGGACTATTGTCGTTTTTGGACGTCCATACCCAATTTCCTATTGCTTCTGTCACCCGTGAGTTAACCAAATTTTGTTGTTGTTGTTGCTATATTTACCTTGTGGGAATTGAGTTGAAAGTGGTTGAAGAAGCGGGTTGTCAAGCCATGGTTGAAGAGGCAGGTTGTCAGGCCTGTGAGCAGCTCTCTCTAGGTGAGAGAGTTTGTTGAGAAGTGGTTTTCTCCCAGAGAGAGTCCAACACTAGCTACGGAGCTCTGATAATTCCTGATATGACTTGTTGACGAAACCTTAAGAGGGAGGTGAAGCAGTCGATGGAATGTGTGACAGTGAAGGTGTATACTCCCAGGTGGAACAGGTATGTGGGGAATGAGAGTCCATGAGTAGTGGGCGTAAGAAGGCTCTTGGAGAGAATCCTTTTGGTTGCACTGTGCATTTTTCCTGTAACCTCAGCCTAGTCTAGGATTCCCTTTCCCTGGTTGGAGCTTAGTCCCAGCTCGGGGGTGACCCACTGCTGAGCGTGATGAGCAATGTGGTCTAAGGCTGGGAGGTTTGTGGAAGGTCTACACATAGTTGGTGGTGTTACGCCAGTTTAAAAGATACGTATCATTTATGTGCTTAATTTATACATTATGCATGTTTGTGCTACTGATGCTTGAATGTTATCATGTGTTCCGTTGCATGTGGATTTACTGTTAATATTGTTTTGAATCTAAATGGTAACAGTAACTCTATGTTATGTGTTTAATTTTCGATTAAAATGCATGTTATATATATGTGTGTGTGTGTGTGTGTGTGTGTGTGTGTTCTGCAGTGGTAGCATTTCCCGACCTGTGGGTGGTTGGGGATTTTACTGTTGGGTATGTGTTATATTCTTTGCATGTGTGTGTGTGGGCGCGTCAGATTCGACAACTGCATCTAACGATCCCTCGTAGTAGTGGTCTGTTGGTGTCGTGTGCGCCGGGTGCTTTCCTAAGGGGGTCCCAGGAGGGGGAAGGTATGCCTCCGCCTGGTTACGTGCAACGTTCGACACCGGGTGTAGCCCAGGGCAGCGCCCCAGTTTTTTTTTTTTGGGTGGTTTTTGCTATTTTTAGCGGATTTCGCTATTTTTAGCAGTTTACTAAAAATAATCCTGGTTTTAGGGATTAGGGTTTTGGTATCTACGAAATACCTAAAAACATTGTATATATTGTATAGTGAATGGTGAAATTTGATATAATGAATATAAGAAAGGTTTTCCCGGTTGAGGGTTTCCGATATAAAATCTCTTTGTATGAGCCATTGATTAAATTCTGTTTTGCTTAAGAATCTATATGCATTTCTTTATTTCACAGGTTTAAAACTTACATGTGGTATCAGAGCTTGTTTTTGGCTTCATAGGGACACCTTTTTTGTTGAGGGTTTGGCTCGGTCTTGATAGATCAAGTTTTTCTCGGGTTTGTGATAAACTTGGTTTTAATGGGAGCTTTTGCAGTGGTGATTTGAGTGCAGAAAGAGGAATGGCGAGTTCTTCTAGAATCGAGATAGAGAAGTTCAAAGGTAAAAACTTTGAGCTATGGAAGATAAAGACGGAGGACCTTCTTGTAGACAAAGAATAATGGATTGTTGTGGATCCTGGTACACAACCTACTGGTACGCAACCTACTGGCACACAGATGACTGGTACACAACCTACTAGTGCAAAAACTACCAGTACACCACCTACTAATATTTCGAAGGAAGATTGGGAGAAGTGGGATAGGAGAGCAAGGAGTACTATTCGACTCTGCCTGGAAGATTCGGTGTTGTTGAATGTCTAAGGAGAATCTACAGCCAAGGAACTATGGGATAAGTTGGATAATTTGTATCAATCAAAGTCCCTGGTAAACAAGTTGTTTCTTCGAAAGAAGCTGTATCATCTTAGGATGGAAGATGGAGATTCTGTGACAGAACATCTAAATGCCTTTAATACTTAGGTAAGTCAATTTGGCTCTGTTAATATTACTATTGCAAAGGAATATAAGTGTATTACTTTGTTATGTTCTTTGCCAGACTCTTGGGATAATCTGGTTGTAGCAATAGGTAGTACCACTCAATCTACATTGAAGTATTAGGATGTAGTTGCATCCTTGTTATCTGAAGAGATGAGGCGAAAAAGCATCAATGGTCATAGCACAAATGCTTTATTTGTAAGAGGGCATACCTAAGACAGGAACCATGGCAAGCCTTCGGTGTGGAGATCTAAATCTACAGGTAGATCTAAGTCTCTAGGAAAATCTTTGAGGAAATGTTGGAAGTGTGGTAAAACAGGGCATTATAAGAAAGATTGCAAGTCTAAGAAGGTTGAAAAACCAAAGGGATCTGATAGTAACTCTTCCATAGAGGAAAAAACCTCCACTGAAGAAGGAGGTGATGTTTACCTGGCATCTACAAGTACACATGCAGACCATGATGTATGGTTGATCGAATCAGATGTGTCATACCATATGACTCCTCACAGGGAGTGGTTCTCTGAATATGAAAAATATGATGGTGGTGATGTATTCCTAGGAGATGACTCGACAACAAAAATCTTGGGACGTGGAAGAGTTAAGTTGTTGCTAAAATATGGAAGGATTAGAACTCTCCCTGGGGTTCTGCACATTCCAAAACTAGCCAGGAGATTAATATATGTAAGCAAGATGGAATATGTAGGAGTGGATACTGTATTTGGAAAGGGCACTTGCAAGATGGTACGAGGAGCAATGGTGTTGATGAGGGGAGTTCAGTGTGGAACTCTGTACAAGTTGTTGGGAAGCCACTTATACTAATGGGTGTAACAGTTCT
>ML791156.1:15227-36963 GCA_009831015.1 Picea engelmannii
TAGCAACACCATCAAACCCTATCTCTCTTGTCTTTAAGTTTGAGCCTCTCCTAAACCATTAGTCTCATCTCCTTTGACTCCATTAACCCAAGGCACTAGTCTAGAAACTCTTTCTTGAGCTTGTTATGCCTTAATCTCTTTCAGACTACTTTATTTGAAACCCTAAACTAACCTAGCGTCTAACCCTAGCGATTTGAACTAACCCTAAACTTGATAATGTTTGGCCCTAATTAAACTTTTGCTTGGATAGAAAGGTGCGGCCTTGTTATCTCTTCATAGCCATAGAAGTTTTACAAGTTTTCATTGGTTAAATTTGACAAAAAGTCACTTCTTGGCTAGCTAACCCTAAGCAAACAACAAACTTTATATAGGTGACGCYACATAGTGTAGATCTCTTGCTTATACTTGCAACGTTGTGATTTCTCTCACCTATCTTGATTGACATTGAGTTATTGATTACACCTGTAAGCTTATTTACAAAACGTTTTTGCTCTTTGTCTCTCATTTTGACCTATTGATTTACGCTGACGTCATACCTATTGCAGAAACAATATAGGTGACGCAGCAACTTTATGTATATGAGCTGATTTGACATATTTATTGCATTAATGGTATCATACAAGTTTTTAATTGTGCACATTGAATGCTCATTGACTTTTATGCTTTGTTGAAGAAGTGATATTAATCCTCGTCTATTTTAGCCATCATTGACTTCGTCAATAATAGCATTGATCATTTGCTCATATATGTATTGAAGGATAGTCATTGATTTTATGAAGTACTAACCCACTGCAAGCACATATTCTAGTCTTTTTGTCTTGTCTCGCAAAACAAGTGCATCATCAGTGGATATTTCTCATTGACTATCTCATTCGGGCAGCAATCTATGAAAGGGGAATTCTTTGACTTGATCTATTACCCTTAGCCTTTCATTGACCTAGATTGCTTAGGGACGTCTCCCTTGGACTAGCCCTCCTAAATAGAAAGAGCCCCCCATTGAGGTGACAGTGGGTGGGGAAGCTCCTGTTACGCCGGTTTCAAACCCTGACTCAAGCTATTTAGACCTTTCCTACAAACCGTGCGATAACATGTTGAAAGCAGATGAAATCGTCAGCTAGATCTCGTGGATCTTCACTGGAATACAAGCAACTAATTTAAAATACTTGTGATCAGATGATGAAGGCAGATCTACGCATGCACGGATAGATCGGCAAAAGATGCAGTTCTGAAAACTCACGACAACTGCTATGACTCTGGAAAACTCGCCCTGGTAGCTATACTCGACAGAATCGCCTGGAAAATGTCCCAAACTGAGCGCCCTGGCCTCTAGGCTGCTACAGATGACTAACGGACAGAAGACCGGATGTCGAAAGCTCTGGATGTCATCCCCTGGGGGGTTGCGCACCTATTAGGCTCAATGAGTGCGCCCTAATGATTCCACCAACCGAATCTGCTGCTAGATAACTCGAAATGTGTGCCCTGGACAATGTTGTATTGGGTCGGGAGGGTTTCCTCGGATCTGATCCAGAACTCCCTCTGGAACATCAAATGCCCCTCCTCAAAAGTTGCGAACTATCTAGTTTTCTGATTCACTCTAAGAGATCCCACCGTCGGAATCTGATGACTGGTGGCTCAAAAGATGCACCCTGGCTAGTCCTCAACTGGGTCGAGAGGAATCTGCAAGATAATCTATGGCCTCGTGCAGCTACACAAAACCCTGTCTAACACTTGCGCCCTCGTTGGCTGAGCTGCGCAAACACTACAACTGGATACTCCTGAATAACACGGTGAAATACTTAGATGGTATCTCCGATAGACTTGGGTGTGTCTCTCAACACCGAAACTGATCAATGGTGGTGGTTTCCTCCAGAAATCGACAAAACAACAGAAGGTTGATTCTCCTCCTCCTCTGGAAACTCTCTCAACATCAAATCATAACATAATGAGGACTTAGGTCGAATTCCTCCCTTTATACTCTCCTCGATCTAATTCTACGTTGGCATCACTTAAGCTAGGCGTTTTTCCTCCTAATGTGATTAATTAATTAATTAATTAAGTCTCCCCCTCAACACCTTTTCATTTTATTTCTCCGTTGACTTTAGGTTAAGTGACTTTTCCTATGCTTTTTGGCTTAATTCATCGTTTAGCCACTAAATCATCCCGTATTTCTCCTCTTGTTCCTTGTTTGTGCCTGACTATAGTCTAGGGGAACAAATAGACTACTAAGTCACTCCCTGCTGGCCTACTCTTGGGAATGGGACATCACAGTCCTCCCTTCCTGAGATTACTTGTCCTCAAGCAACATCAATCCTAGGTGTTGCAAAATGTGATCTCCCTCCCATGTGCCATTCTCCATCGGAAGTCCCCTCCATCTAAACAAGCACTCCCTGATGATCTGCTACGCGCTACAGAAACCCACACAACAACTGCTGCGGAACTAGATTATACACCCTGGTAACTACACACCTCGGATCTGACTGGAAACTATCCCAAACAATGCACCTTTCCCTCTCACACAGTCCTGGTGACTGACAGCTTCATAATCGGCCCTTTGTTGATGTGTTTGGACCCCAGATGGATCCCACTTGGGAAATGCACTCCAACTACTGTTGGAAACTGCACCCTAGTGATTCCTCCGTCAAAATCCGCTGATAAGGGTCTCAAACTGAGCGCCCTAAGCTCCTCTGAAATGGGTCGGAAGGATTTCCATGGATCTGACTTGATGATCTCTTGGGAATCCCAAATGCGTCCTCCCCAACTGTCGCACCCTCAATGGCTGAGAAATGCGCCCAAGATGATTTCTTTGTCGGAATCTGACGAGAAACCAGGTAATAGAAGCGTCTTTCCCTCCTCTCAACCGGGTCGGAGGGGAATCACTGGATTCTCCCTGACTGAAACAAGTTAAATCAATCTGATGCTCAGTAGTTGCACCCTCTACCTGGACAAGGGTGCCTTCACTGCTACAAACTGGATAATTATTGATGAAGTACGATGGAAGATCTGGATGATCTTCCCAGTGACTAGGGTGTGTCTCTCAACACCGAAATCAGCCTCTGGGTGTCTTCCTCCTGGAATCCACAAAGCTCTCTCTTGAGATGCGCCTCTCTCCTCAACTGTCAAGACAAATTCTTCATAATGATAAATTAGGTCGCTTTACCCTTTTCTTATAGCTGCCTGAAACCCTAATTAGTTGTTGACCTATTTTTAGCTCACCTGCTCTATTTTTAGCTCACTTTGGCTTAAAAGCGCTTTTAGTCACTTTTAGGTCAATGTCACTTTCGAATTATAACACCCTCGGCCGAAGTGACCTCTAGTAACCTTGTTTACCCATGTATGGCCCTGGCTATAGTCTAACGGGGTTGTTTAGACTACTAAGCCTCCTCTCTGGAGCTCTTGTTCGGAAAGGGACACTACAGTCCTCCCTTCTCGAGATTGCTTGTCCTCAAGCAATACCAATCCAGGGTGTTGTAACACCTGCTCCCTCTCCCAAGTATCATCCTCTACTGGAATCCCTCTCCATCTGATCAGACATTCTCAAATGACCATGCCCTTCAGCTTCCGCTCTCGGAAGTCCTGTACCTCCTCCGGAACCAACTCCAACTATCACTTCTCATCTGATGTGCTGATGAATTGTCCCACGGCCTGCTTGAGGCAAGACACATGGAACACGTTATGAATATGACTCCCTTCTGGAAGCTCTAGCTCATAGGCAACCTCGCCTACCCTGTGCATGATCCTATAACGTCCATAGAATCTAGGCTTGAGCTTCTCGGCCCCACTCTTCTTCAGAGATGACTGTCTGTAGGGTTGGAGTCTCAAGAATACCAAGTCCCCAACCTCGAAGTTGCACTCTATCATGTGTCTGTCTGAACTCATCTTTTGTCGATTATGCGTTGTCTGTAGGTTCTCTTTCAATAACTTGAGAATCTCCTGACTCTCGGTGATCCAGTCCTTGGCTTTGGGAGCTCTGCTCTCCCCGAAAACCAAGTCTATCAAAGTGGGAGCATCATAATTGCACAATGCTCAGAAGGGTGTCATGCCAATGGACATGTGGAAGGTGGTGTTGTAGCAATGCTCTCCTAGATGTAGCCAGTTGACCCATGTTCTATGTTGTTCGTTTACATAGTTTCTCAAATACCCCTCAACCCACTTGTTGACTATCTCGGTCTTCCCATCTGTCTGAGGGTGATAGTTGGTGTTGGGTGTCAACTCTGTCCCCACCAATTTGAACAACTCCCTCCAGAATGTACCAATAAACCAACTATCCCTATCAATGATGATGTTCCTCGGCAATCCATGGAGTCTGAAGACCTCCCTGAAGAATAACTCGACCACCTGAATTGCGTTGTAATCTGTTGGTATGGCGTAGAAGTGAGCAAAATTGGTCAATCTCTCGACCACCACATAGATGCAATCCTTACCCTTAACCTTGGGTAGGCCTGTGATGAAGTTCATCGATATGCTCTCCCATTTCTGCTATGGAATGGGAAGCGGCTGAAGTAGTCTGGCTGGAAGTGTATGCTGTGTCTTGTTCTGCTGACAAGTCACACATTCATTGATGCACCTCATAACATCATGCTTGAGGCCTTTCCATGAGAACCTCTCTCCAATCTACTTGTAGGTTTTGAAAAACCATTGATGGTCTGCCAGTGGCGAATCATGAACTACTGCCAAGATCTTCTTCTTGAACCCTGAACCTGGCACTAAGTAGACTCTGTCCTTGTAGAATATGACGTCGTCAATGACCCTGTACCTGCCCATCCAAAACATCACAAGCGAACTTGTTCTTGGAATATTCCACCAACAAATGGGATTTCCAATCCGCTGAACTCTCCATCAAAGAACATGTCACAGGTCTCCTAGACAGTGCATCGGCCACAATGTTCTTCTTCCCCTTGACATACTCTATGTCAAAATCGAAGGCTTGCACCTTCGTCACCCATTTCTGTTGGCACTCACTAAGATCCTTCTGCTCAAGAATGTTAATTTTTAGAGTTGCTATTAAGTTCTTTTCAATTTACTAGATAACAATAGCATAGGTAGGATCACTCAGCGAAACACAATCACAAGATACACAACATTTATCCTCGGAAACCCTCATGGGCGAGAAAACCAAGCAAAAACTTCCTTAATATAGATTGCCAATACAATGCCAAGATAAAAGACCAAAAACAAGAGAATAACCAAGACTGAGCAATGCACATCTCTCTTCCTTCTTCTCCCAACTGTAGCTATCTCCAAACTTGCACACTTGTTGAGTGACTTGAGTGAGTGAACTAATGAGGCGCCTTCCACTCTTATTTATACTAGCTGGTAGGCACTGGAGTGGTGTCTCTTCTCTTCACTTAGTGGCTAAAACCACTTTAATTAGGCCTGGGGGCCGATTTCTTAATTAGCAACATATAATTAGGGTTTGACCAATCCACAAAACGGGATATGTTCTAATACAAAGCCCGACATGATCAATCCACAAAAGAGGATTGATCTATATGATAATAACTCAATAATAATTAGAATACTCTTTGCAGTTACAATATTTCAACACTCCCCCTTAACAAGAAGGGTATTCTACAATACAACATCATCAGCAGAGGAGAGGGTAGCAACATCATCATCGTCTTGAACATTGACTGGCATATCTATAAATCATCGGAAGTTTTTCTCATCATCGACAACATCATTATTCACAGCATGGAGCCGAAGCATCATCATCATCTGCATCAACATCAATTAGTACAATACTAATATAACATCATCATCAACAACACGAGGCTGATACAACATCAACAACAACAGCACAAGGCTAATGCAACATCATCAACAGCGGCATCATCAGCATGAGGTTGAGATAACATCATCAACACGAGGCCGAGATCACAACATCATCAGCACTAGCCTGAGATCACATCATCATCAACATATAGCAACAGAATGAGGCAGGTGCAACAATTTGTGGTACTTTGACAGTCCCTAGGGAGCTGCCCAGGAATCATAAGATTCCCTCGGATATAAAATCCTAACGGAGCTACCACGTGGTATTCTAATAGACCGTCCTTACAGGACCTTCGGGATCTGCCAAGGAATCATAAGATTCCATAGGACTATAAAAATCCTAATGGAGCTACCACTACTGACCACAGTTGGCATATACATGCACAAGTACTCTGACAAACTGTCCTTACTGGACCTTCGGGATCTTCCCAGGGATGATCAGTCCCCTAGGATATAAAATCCGAACGGAGCTACCCATTGTTCGTCAGGATACTATAGTATCATCAACATCACTCCCCTTTCGAGGGAGGTCCTTTCGGACAACACCATGCTTTTCTCGTAAGTGGTCAAACTTTACACGAGACAGAGGCTTGGTCAACACATCTACAACCTGCTCATCTTTGCCAACATATTGGAGCTTTATAGCTCCCCTCTACACCATATCACGTATGTAGTGATACCGGATTTCTATGTGCTTTGACTTATCATGGAACACAAGGTTCTCTGTCATTTTTATGCAACTCTGGTTATCACATAGAATCACGGTTGCTTCCATCTCTAGGTCAAATAATCCTGTCAACGACTTCCGAAGCCATATGGCTTCACAACTAGCGGAACATACTACAATGTATACTGCTTCTGTCGTGCTAAGAACAATACTGGATTGCTTCCTGCCCTGCTATGAAGTCATGGTTGACCCCAGACTAAAACAACATCCTGAAGTGCTCTTTCTATCAGAAACAACTCCAGCCCAATCTAAATCCGCATATCCATACAGTCTGAAATCATGATCTCTAGTATAACAGAGACCATATTCCAACGTACCCTTAAGGTATCTCATCACTTTTTTTTGTGGCTACAAGGTGAACATGTCTGGGCTCTACCAGATACTGACTCAAGGTGTTTATGGAAAAACATATATCTAGCCTGGTATTCGTCAGGTACATCAACAAACCAATAATATGTCTATACAGAGTAGCATCAACCAATTCTGACAAAGTATCTACCAGGAGCTTCAACTTGTTTCCATGGTTGTGTTCATGGATTTACATTCTGTTGAAATAATGTAACTGCAAAGAGTATTCTTATTATTATTTGATATATTATTCATTGGATCAATCCCCATTGTGGATTGATCATGTCATCTATTGTAATAGGACCAAATCCCCTTTTGTAGATTGGTCAAATGATAATTATAATAGGCAGAATAAGAAGTCGGCCCCAACAGATATTTAAGAGGCCCCAGAATATAATAAAGGTGGTTATAACCACCCAGTTGGAGAAATCGGCCCTGCCAGTGAAGAGACACTTCACACATGCCAGTCTAATATAAATAAGGAGGCTAGCGCCTTACTTAGACACACAACTCACTTGCTCATTGAGAGACAAGTTTTGGATCTGCTGTTAGAGAAGAAGGAGAGAGAGTGGCACATATCTGGGAGAGGATCTTCTGCATTAGTTTAAGAGATCTCTTGGCATTGTATTGGCTATCTATATTAAGGAAGTTTTGTTGGGTTTTCTTCCCCTAGAGGGTTTCCCAAGATAAATGTTGTCTCTCTTGTGATTATGTATTTCTCAATGATCTTGGATTATGTTATTGTTATCTAATGAAATCCAAAGAACTATAATAATGGCTTAAACATTAACACATTCCAACATGTCAAACCTCTACAATATTTCTACTGCATACTTCCCTTGGTTAAGGAAGATCTTCTCTGGGCTCTGCCAAACTTCAAGACCTAAGAAGTAATGCATCAGGCCTAGGTCTTTCATCTCAAACTCTGCAGCGAGCTTCTTCTTACAATCTGTGATGAGCTTTTCTTCTCCAGTTAAGAATAAGTCATCAACATACAACAACAACATAACAGGCTCATCATTCATAACCTTGAAGTAAAGGTTAGAATCAGCTTTACTCTTGGTAAATCCCAAGCTCGTCAGGAAACTGTCAATTCTTTCATACCAAGCTCTAGGAGCTTGCTTCAACCCATACAGATCCTTCTTCAATCTGCAGACATGTGTCTTTCTATCTTCAACTTCAAATCTTTGAGGTTGTTCTATATACACTCCTTCTTCAATGACACCATTTAAGAAGGTTGTTTTCACATCCATCTGGTGTAACTTCCACTTCATCTTGCCTGCAAGAGCTATGATTGTTCTAATAGAAGTGTATCTTTCTACAGGAGAAAACGTCTCTTCATAATCAATGCCTTCCTTTTGAGAAAAGCCACGAGCTACAATTATTGCTTTATATTTTTCAATACTTCCATCAGCAACATGTTTTATCTTGTATAACCACTTGGAAGATACCACATGTTTGCTCTTCGGTCTGGGAACTATTTCCCATACATCATTCTTTATAATGGATTGGTATTCTTTTGTCATGGCATCTGCCCATTCTTTCTTCTGAATGGCTTCTTCAAAGCAAGTAAGCCTTCTCTATGAGATCACATATCAAAGCCATATAACTAAAGAATGGCTTAGGTTTCTTGATTTTTCTCATGGTTCCTTCTGGGGCACCATACTTCTCTCCATCTTGAATAAGTTCCCTTGCCCAAGCTGGCTTTCTCTTGTGAGAGATCGTCATTTGGGGAGGTTCTTGAGATTCTATCATGTCATGATCTTCTGGAATCTCCTCATCGGGGAAAACTGTGACTTCCCTCACTGGTTCTGCAACTCTCGGAGCTACAAGTTCTTCTTCATATACTTCTCCAAGTTGGCATCTTCTTGATTTCTTGAGTGTTGCATCTTCATCAAAGGTTACATCTTTGCTTATCTCAATGTGATGGTAACCTGGTATGTAAATTCTAAAGGCCTTAGGGACCTCACAATATCCAACAAATATTCCCTTCTTTCCTGAAGGGTCCAGCATGGTTCTTCTTTTTTTTGGAATGTGCACAAACACAGGACAGCCAAATATCTTGAGATGGCTTACTTTTGGCTTCTTTTCGGAGAACATTTCTTCGAGGATTTTGAACCCAAGTACACTATGGGATAGTTTGCTTTGGACATACACTGTTGTTCTTGTTGCTTCTGCCCATAAGTGCATTGGAAGATCTTGATCATGGATCATAGTCTTCACTACTTCCATTATATTTCGATTCTTTCTTTCTGCTACACCATTTTGTTGAGGATTGTAGGGAGTGGTGAGCTCTCTCTTAATCCCGACATCTCTGCAAAAGCTTCCAAACTCTTTTGAGGTATATTCTCCTCCATTGTCTAACCTCAGTATCTTGATTTTTCTTTCAAAGAGATTCCCTATCAAGGCTTTGAATTCCTTGAATTTTCAAAACACTTCAATCTTTGATTTCAAGAAGTACACCCAAGTCTTGCGAGAATAATCATCAATGAATGGCACATAGTATACATACCCACTAAGAGAGGTTGATGGCATTCGGCCACATACATCTGACGGGATGAGTTCCAAGACTCCTTCTACTTTACTTTCCCTCTTCGGGAAAGGATTCTTTATGTTCTTTCCTTGTGCACATCCCTTGCACACCTGCATGATCAACCTTGAATTTTGGTAGACCTTTGACTGCCCTGCTTACATATCGCAAGGATTTGTAGTTGATGTGGGATAATCTTATATGCCAAAGTTCACATGGACTCTTAGTAGAGTGAGTCAAGGTTGCATCTGAGTGACCTTTTAACTTATACAGGTCTCCTTCTTTTCTTCCAATAACAATTGCATCTTCTATGGTTTTTCCTTTAGGCCATGTTATCCCCGATTTCTAGGGATAACTAGGAGATCATGTCTCGAGGCCCACAGGTCCTAGACATGGAGTACCGAGAGCAGGATTGACCTGAGCATGGCCCTGGAGGGCCCATCTTTCTTCACTTTCATCAGACTTGTCTTGTCGGCAGCAGCAGCATCCATCACCATCGGCTTGGTCTTGTATCAGAGAAGGCTCTTGCTTCATGAGTTAATTGGTCCAAGTATCATGGTATGTGTCATTTTTGGTCATTATAACCTTTAGATATATGCATCTTACACCTTTTATTTCTGACAATTGCTTGGATCTTACATTGACCCACTTGACCATGGTTGGGGAGATTTACATTGTGTCCTAGCAAGCCTGTACCCATAGGTTTTGGTTTTCCACCGGGGGATTTCTGAAGAGCCATCGTCCGCTCCCATCATATTATCACTTTTTCACCTTATCTCCCACCCATCTGTCCCATTCCCCTAGTCTGGGCATTAGGATGATCTGTTTGTGGGGTTGCACCTTATCTCGTGGGAAGAAGGGGCTAAAGGCCCAGAAGGTAAAAGCAGCTGGTAAAAGATAAAAGCCATAAGAAATGAAACCTAGAGATGCATCGCCCAGAGATCCCCGAGAAGGCAATAAAACGCCTCTCAGCAAGAAACAAGAGGGACTCGAAGAAAAATAACAAAAAACAAGACCTAGCCAACAAGATAGAGGGTCTCATCACGAGCCAGCCTATTATGTTCATGGGCACCTAACAGATTGGCATTGCCACTATCTGGTTACCACGCCAGGGCAGTGACCCTTGGTTGCATGGCCAAGGGAAAGGGGGTCTCATCACGAGCCAACCTTATCATCTCTGTGAAAGTGCTTGTGGGTAACACTGTTAGCTCTGGTCACCACGCCAAGGCAGTGTCCTCTGGTTAGTCCTTGAAATAAAAAGAAGAAGAAAAAGCAAAAATAGAAAAAGAAAAGAATAAAGGCAATAAAGGGCTTGGAAAGAATTACATCCATGACGAGTACAGCTCCCCTTCTACAAAGGCACCCACAGGTAACATCATGCATCCCTGTCTTTCACTCTACCCGTATGTCTAGACATCCCTTGACCACATCACCTCGTTTTACATAGCTTGGATGATACCCTCTGGAGACTTTCCTTTTCTTATGGATGCTGGCCCAATAGGGTATTTTGTCTCTTTCTCCGACTTTGTATTTTAGGTCTTTATAATATCTTTGAGCTATTGAATGATGTATCAGGGTTTTTATGCATGTGTTTGATAACATTAATGATGAAACGTGATTAACATTGCTATGATCCCTGTGACTAATGAGCCCATGGAGGGCGAATTTTTTGATGTGCAGGACCATGCCCGACGAACAGGTACCAAGTGGACTGGTACACATGGGGAGACGATTAGTTCGCGCCTCCATGGGGCTGAAGAGCCCATCAGATGGTTGTTGGGACCCCATCAGGGGCAGAGACAGGACACTGATTGGTTGAGCTATTGCACTTGAGAAGAAGAAGGACGTTTCATCCAGGACACTTTGGCTGAGCCCAGCCCAGGGGGATTGACCCACTTCAGGTGGAACCTTTCCCTTTGATGGCCCAGGACGTCATCTAGGAGCCATTGACCTCACCTCCATTGTATGGCAGTTTGACAGGGTGGTTTGGCATGTGTGGCAGAGTTTGGAGGCCCAAAGAGGGCCAACGTTTGTCATTTTGTGTTGTATTTTGCCCTAAAAAGGGCCAACGTCTCCCTCAGGAGGGCTTGACGTCTTGCTTATGCTCATTTAGGGTTTTAATTTAACATTTTAATGTAAAAACAGTATGATTTTGGTTTGTAGCCTTGTCGGCTATTTTTAATGACCTAATTTTAATTATAGGTCATGATACACTATATATTGAGGATGTTTTTCCCTCATTTGAACATAACACACAACTCACTCTCTTGTGAGGTCTGATTTTTGCGCCCTACTTGGGTATTTGGTCTTTTAAAGTGAGGCGCTATTGTTGATGGAAGGATTCTCTTGGCATGTTTGGCATTTCTCTTGAAGGAAGGTTTACAACTAGGGTTTGCATATGCTTTTCATCATGATATGTAAGTGTTTCTCTTGCAAAACTTCTTAATTGAATGGTTGTAGATTTATATTCTTGCATTTGCTTATAAAATTGTTGATTTAAAACCCTAGGTGACAAGCACACAAGTAGGTCCTTGTTTCATGTCCCCTTAGAGAGAAATTTTCAGCCATTGAAGAAGGAAGGAAGAGCCTAGCCATTGCTACACTCTCATTCCCTCTTCCCTTAAGCTAGCCGTACCTTTTAAAGGTCAAGAGAGAGGAGACGTCCTAGGCCTAGGTTATCTACACCTAGGGCCGTCCTACTCTTAGGGTTTGGTGATAGGGCCTTGCCTTTGCAACACTCGCCCTCACCTTATTCTCGTGTCTTTATGCTAGCCGTTTTGCCAAGTTGACCTAAGGAAGGAGGAAAGAGCACGAGGCCTTGCTTAAGCAACACCGGAGTGAGCCTCTTTCCCCTAAGGTTTTGATTCTAGGGCCCTGCCATTGGAGCACTCTAGAACCCTTCCCTCTTGTCCTTAGTCTTTATCCCTTCAAAACCTTGTGCCCTCTCCTTAATTGACACCATCTACCCCTAGGCACTAATCTTAGACACACAACGTTGAAGTGATAGTGCTCAAAACAACTCTCAAAACTTTAATTTTTGAAACCCTAAATAACTAAGCTAACCCTAACTAGGATGACGTCACACTTGGATATTCCATCCTGACGCAGCAAATTTTGATGATAGGCAATTAGATGATGGTTGAAAGCATTTATTGAGTAAATGATTGATTAAATACATTGTTAGCTACATCATCTCAATAGTTGTTGATGAATTGATACATTTCCATTGCTATATGGATAAAACGTTGATCTCATTGATATTTGTTGTTTTAATTGCCTACATATTGATGTTAGATAGTCACATTAAGTACTAACCCATTGAGTTATAGCCTGCATATATATTGTATTATTGTTGTCTTGTTCCGGGCAGGTGTTTTCATTTGGGCATACACTTCTTTATTGGTTGATTAGCCGGACTATCTGACCTTGGTGGTAACCTGTGAGGAGGAACTTCTACCTTGAGCTTTATACCTTTGCCTCTTCAAAACCCCAGGTTACCGGGGACGTCTCCCCTGGGTTAACCTCCCTAAATAGAAAGAACCTCCCCATTGAGGTGGCATTGGGTGGGGAAGGTTCTTGTTATGCCAGTTTGGCCTCTATCCTTTAGCCTTTGACCTAAACTACAAACTGTGTGATAACATTTTGGCGTCGTTGTCGGGGAACACTGAGTCAATCTTCCTCAAACGACAAACCTTTTCGGTAAGCCCTGCCTCACAGACCTTTTCTTACAAGCTTACCTGGCGACTCCACTAAGGGTGTTTTTCCCTGTTTCTTTGGTAGTTTCATGAAAACTATCTGGCGACTCCACAAACCAAAAGGAGATACAATAATCCTCCTTTGTCCTTTAGAAGGAAGCCTCCCTTGAATTCTCCCGTTATCAAATCACTTTTTGGGAAAAGACTTCCTCTAACAATCATGTCTAGCTCTCAGACCGGCACTATGAACCCAGCTATCAATCAAAGACAATGGTCATCCAATCTTTTCAAGCCGTTAGACATGTCAGCCATACCTGGCTATCCTAGGCAAATGCCACCTAAGTATGAAAAGTGGTTGCCTAAGTTTACCGATACTGATGCCATCAGTGCCGAAGAGCATATGAGTAACTTTTGGGCTTTCTTTCAGCTTCACCCCATCAGTGATGATGCTGAAGATTTGGTCATGAAGTTATTCTCCGCTACTCTTTATGATGCCTCAAAGGCGTTGGTACCTCAGCCTTCCTGATGGAAGCATCAAGACCATGGATAGACTTGAAGAGGCCTTTCTCAAAAGATGGAGTATCAAAGAAGACCCTAATATGCTTCTCACTCGACTAAATAGCCTTGCTAATTATGAGAATGAGTCCATTCGGGAATTTCATACCAGATTCGAGACACTGCTACAAAGAATTCCCGCAAGCCATCACCCGAACGATGACCACCTTGTCCATATTTATACCAGATCTTTCAATGGCCAACTAGGGTATCTTCTAAGAGACAAAAACCCCCAATCCATTCAAGAATCCCAAGAGCTCGCCACCAAGATAGAAGGGAACCTCCTTTCATCTAAAATTGATCCCTTTGCTAACCCTAGGGGGAGAGTAGACACCAAGCAGAAAATAGTACACAATGCTGAGCCTACTTCAGATCTCTGCACCAGTATCAACAAATTACAAGCCTCCATGGATGGCATCATAAAGAGTCAAGAAGAAATGATGAGTCGGATCGTCAGACTTGAAAAATCCCAGATCCAAGCACCTAGGCCTCCGTTCAAAGGGAAATTCCAGAAAGGGAACCAATTTTACAAGCCGAAGAATGAAAACGAAGTTCCAAACACCTTGGCCCCTACAAACGTTGTCGATGAAAATCCTTGGTGCCTGGAGTGCAGTTAAGCACATTGGGAGCATGAATGCCCTTATAACGCTAGCCAGCAACAAGTCAATAACATAGACTGCTTCATGAACTTTCCTCAGATAAATATCACAGATATAGAACATCAACAAGTCGTGAGGGAAGCAGCTAGAGCAGCAAGGATGGCAGTATTAAACAACTTGGACCAAGAATCACGAGAAAAGATAAAGAAGCAGGAAGTTCAGGTATATAGGAGGAAGAATCCGAAACAACCTACCGCTGATCAACCGAAACCCCCGCCTCTTGAAGTGCTTCTTCCTAGGACATCCAAGACTGGTAAGGTCGACCTTAACTTTGACTTTGAAGGGGCGTTATTAAAGATGCATGTGAATGTTCCCCTAAGAGAAGCAATCAAGATCCCATCCATCAAAGAACGCTTTGACACCTTCTTTTCGGGATCAAATGAACCTAAGGACCCCCCTATTATGTTGCAAGCTTACCATTTCAGGGTTCAGTATGGTGAAACCCTCCCTTCTTCATGACTTTAACAATGAACAACAAATATCTTAACAATTGCATGCTAGATACAGGTGTTAGTGCTAACATGATGTCTCTTAAAGTCATGCAACAAATGGGTTTGAAGGTCACTAGGCCTTACAGGAATGTGTGCGGTTTCGAATCTAAAGCAATACCCACACATGGGGTGGTTGAAAATGTTGAATTGCACTTAAAAGAATACCCCGAGAAGACAATCCACATTGACATTATAGTGGTTGATGTCCAAGATGTGTGGGGAATGTTGCTATCTAGGAAGTTTGGTGCAATGATAGGCAGTTCCCTTGAAATGGACCTCACCTTTTTACGATTACCTTTGAAAGATGGAACGATGGGACGTCTACTTAATGTGCCAATAACTGGGGACCATGTGCAAGATGTTGTTCATCCCGCCAAAAATAATAAACGCAGGACGATATGATACAAACTCTTCAAAAATATTCTCCAGAAGACATGCCCTTTGCAACAGAAGAAGACTTTGATCAGATCAAATGGCCCAAGAAAGAAGAGTACCAACAACTCCTAGATGAATTCAAGAGCAAAGAAGTTGGGACAGTAAAAATACTAAAGAAGAATGAAGATGACGTAAAAATCCACTCGTCTCAACAAGAAGTCTTTACAGCAGAAATCCACCCACCTCCCTCAGTGCAGTACACCAGGGTTGTTCAAGGAACGACCAAATATAAAGTCAGAAAGTATAAGGAGGGAGATATGGTATGGATGTGGGATGCTCAGAAAGGTGAGCCAACTAATGTGAAAGGAAGCACGCAGTCATGGCTCGGACCCTTCAAAGTTGGAATGGAATCGGTTGATAACTCATACTATCTGTCCACTTTGGAAGGAAGAAGGCGCCCCTTACCCATCAGCGGGCACCTCCTCAAACCCCACCAAGGTGGTGGGACCTGACTCCGCAGGTAACTGTAGGTAGGTAGGCATTTTCCGTGTATTATACCATTTGCATTTCATATTAGTTTGCTTCCTCACTTGCATATTGATTGTTTTATTACAGTTATACATATATATATTTGCGGGGTGGCAATACCACCCCACCTTTGTTACTGATGCCCTTTTCGAGTGTGAGCAGGTCTGCAGGTTGTGCCAGAGATGCTGAGGTTCTCATGCGCTCTACGGTGAGCACATGTCCCCGAGTTGGAGCCAGATGTTATCCCCGATTTCTAGGGATAACTAGGAGATCATGTCTCGAGGCCCACAGGTCCTAGACATGGAGTACCGAGAGCAGGATTGACCTGAGCATGGCCCTAGAGGGCCCATCTTTCTTCTCTTTCATCAGACTTGTCTTGTCGGCAGCAGCAACATCCATCACCATCAGCTTGGTCTTGTATCGGAGAAGGCTCTTGCTTCATGAGGTAATTGGTCCAGGTATCATGGTATGTGTCATTTTTGGACATTATAACCTTTAGATATATGCATCTTACTCCTTTTATTTCTGACAACTGTTTGGATCTTACATTGACCCACTTGACCATGGTTGGGGGGGATTTACAGGGTGTCCTAGCAAGCCTGTACCCATAGGTTTTGGTTTTCCACTGGGGGGATTTCTGAAGAGCCATCGTCCGCTCCCATCATATTATCACTTTTTCACCTTATCTCCCACCCATCTGTCCCATTCCCCTAGTCTGGGCATTAGGATGATCTGTTTGTGGGGTTGCACCTTATCTCGTGGGAAGAAGGGGCTAAAGGCCCAGAAGGTAAAAGCAGCTGGTAAAGATAAAAGACATAAGAAATGAAACCTAGAGATGCCTCGCCCAGGGATCCCCGAGAAGGCAATAAAAAGCCTCTCAGCAAGAAACAAGAGGGACCCGACGAAAAATAACAAAAAACAAGACCTAGCCAAGAGGATAGGGGGTCTCATCACGAGCCAACCTTATCATCTTTGTGAAAGAGCTTGTGGGTAACACTGTTAGCTCTGGTCACCACGCCAAGGCAGTGTCCTCTAGTTAGTCCTTGAAATAAAAAGAAGAAAAAAAAACAAAAATAGAAAAACAAAAGAATAAAGGCAATAAAAGACTTGGAAAGAATTGCATCCATGACGGGTACAGCTCGCCTTCTACAAAGGCACCCACAGGTAACATCATGCATCCCCGTCTTTCACTCTACCCGTATGTCTGGACATCCCTTGACCACATCACCTCGTTTTACATGGCTTGGATGATACCCTCTGGAGACTTTCCTTTTCTTATGGATGCTGGCCCAATAGGGTATTTTGTCTCTTCCTCCGACTTTGTATTTTAGGTCTTTGTAATATCTTTGAGCTATTGAATGATGTATCAGGATTTTTATGCATGTGTTTGATAACATTAATGATGAAACATGATTAACATTGCTATGATCCCTGTGACTAATGAGCCCATGGAGGGCGAAGTTTTTGATGTGCAGGACCATGCCCGACGGACAAGTACCAAGTGGACCGGTATACATGGGGAGATGATTAGTTCGGACCTCCATGGGGCTGAAGAGCCCATCAGATGGTTGTTGGGACCCCATCAGAGGCAAAGACAGGACAGTGATTGGTTGAGCTATTGCACTTGAGAAGAAGAAGGACGTTTCATCAAGGACACTTTGGCTGAGCCCAACCCAGGGGGATTGACCCACTTCAGGTGGAACGTGTCCCTTTGATGGCCCAGGACGTCATCTAGGCGCCATTGACGTCACCTCCAGTGTATGGCAGTTTGATAGGGCGGTTTGGCATGTGTGGCAGAGTTTGGAGGCCCAAAGAGGACCAACGTTTGTCATTTTGTGTTGTATTTTGCCCTAAAAAGGGCCAACGTCTCCCTCAGGAGGGCTTGACGTCTTGCTTATGCTCATTTAGGGTTTTAATTTAACAGTTTAATGTAAAAATAGTATGATTTTGGTTTGTAGCCTTGTCGACTATTTTTAATGACCTAATTTTAATTATAGGTCATGATACACTATATATTGAGGATGTTTTTCCCTCATTTGAACATAACACACAAAGCACTCTCTTGTGAGGTCTGATTTTTGCGCCCTACTTGGGTATTTGGTCTTTTAAAGTGAGGCGCTATTGTTGATGGAAGGATTCTCTTGGCATGTTTGGCATTTCTCTTGAAGGAAGGTTTACAACTAGGGTTTGCATATGCTTTTCATCATGATATGTAAGTGTTTCTCTTGCAAAACTTCTTAATTGAATGGTTGTAGGTTTATATTCTTGCATTTGCTTATAAAATTGCTTATTTAAAACCCTAGGTGACAAGCACACAAGTAGGTCCTTGTTTCATGTCCCCTTAGAGAGAAATTTTCAGCCATTGAAGAAGGAAGGAAGAGCCTAGCCATTGCTACACTCTCATTCCCTCTTCCCTTAAGCTAGCCATACCTTTTAAAGGTCAAGAGAGAGGAGACGTCCTAGGCCTAGGTTATCTACACCTAGGGCCGTCCAACTCTTAGGGTTTGGTGATAGGGCCTTGCCTTTGCAACACTCTCCCTCACCTTATTCTCGTGTCTTTATGCTAGCCGTTTTGCCAAGTTGACCTAAGGAAGGAGGAAAGAGCACGAGGCCTTGCTTAAGGAACACCGGAGTGAGCCTCTTTCCCCTAGGGTTTTGATTCTAGGGCCCTGCCATTGCAGCACTCTAGAACTCTTCCCTCTTGTCCTTAGTCTTTATCCCTTCAAAACCTTGTGCCCTCTCCTTAATTGACACCATCTACCCCTAGGCACTGATCTTAGACACACAACGTTGAAGTGATAGTGCTCAAAACAACTCTCAAAACTTTAATTTTTGAAAACCTAAATAACTAAGCTAACCCTAACTAGGATGACGTCACACTTGGATATTCCATCCTAACGCAGCAAATTTTGATGATAGGCAATTAGATGATGGTTGAAAGCATTTATTGAGTAAATGATTGATTAAATACATTGTTAGCTACATCATCTCAATAGTTGTTGATGAATTGATACATTTCCATTGCTATATTGATAAAACGTTGATCTCATTGATATTTGTTGTTTTAATTGCCTACATATTGATGTCAGATAGTCACATTAAGTACTAACCCATTGAGTTATAGCCTGCATATATATTTTTTTATTGTTGTCTTGTTTCGGGCAGGTGCTTTCATTTGGGCATACACTTCTTTATTGGCTGATCAGCGAGACTATCTGACCTTGGTGGTAACCTGTGAGGAGGAACTTCTACATTGAGCTTTATACCTTTGCCTCTTCAAAACCCCAGGTTACCGGGGACGTCTCCCCTAGGTTAACCTCCCTAAATAGAAAGAACCTCCCCATTGAGGTGACATTGGGTGGGGAAGGTTCCTGTTACGCCAGTTTGGCCTCTATCCTTTAGCCTTTGACCTAAACTACAAACTGTGCGATAACAGGCCACATAAGAACTTCACCATCTATGAAAGCAATTCTGAAGCCTTTCTTATCTAAAGATGAAATAGAAAGTAAGTTCTTTGTCAAACCTAGTACATATAGTACATCCTTCATCTTCATTGGGGTCCCTGAATCAAGTTTGTAGGTGGATTCTCCCACTCCTTCGATGGGGTACTGGTAATCATCTCCGAGTGTAACTTTCTGGGGAAAGCTCTTTTCTATAAGGCAAAGAGAATGTCCCTCTGACCTGTCATGTGCTTAGAAGCAGCACTGTGTATGAGCCAAGTGTCCTCTCCAGGTGACACAAATCTTGAGAGGGCTGAAAATATAACATAGTTTTCAATCTCTTCTTTAGTCATCTTCATGGATGGATCTTCATCTTCAACTATATGGGCATGGTGCCTCTTGTTTCTCTTCTTGTATTCTTCCCTTCTAGCTGGATAATTTTTAGCAATATGTCTCATCTTATCACAATGGTAGCATTGATAAAAGGAGAAATCTTTTTATCTTCTTTGACCTTTCTGAAACTTCTGGAATCTCCTTGGAGGGTGAGATTCTTTATGAGAGTGGTTGAATCTCTTTGGGGAGTGAGATTCCTTATGTTGATGGGTCTCTTTCTAGAAGTGAGACCTCTTCTTTCCTCCTTTAGCATGAGCAACTAGGTCTTGATCTTCATCTCTTGATAGTACTACATCTCGGTTGGCTACTTTTGCTTCTTCTTGAACACATTCTTCCCATAAGCTATCAAAGTGAAGTTTCTCCTTTCTTGCACAAATGGTTTGGATGAAGGAAGCCCAAGGTCTTGTGAGACCATTAAGAGCTGTCATTATGAGTTCATCTTCATCTAGGTTGTCTCCAATAGCTTCTAGTTGTTCCTTGAATTGAGAAATTCTAGAGAAATACCCATGGACTATTTCTCCTTTCTGCATCCTTGTACTTTTGAGTTGGGTTCTCAGATTCATCTTCCGGTTAATATTCTTTCCTTCATACATTTTGGGTAGGGCATTGTTATCGCACAGTTTGTAGTAAGGATAAAAGCTAGATATGAACAGGCAAACTGGTGTAACTGGAACCAATCCTACCCAATGTCACCTCGATAGGATGGTTCTTTCTGTTTAGGGCGGTAAGGCCCAGGGGAGACATCCCCGTTGACCTGGGGTTTTCAGAAGGCAAATGATTGTAAGATAAAATGTAAATTCCCCCCTCACAAGTCACCACCGAGCAGATAGTCCGGCTAACAACCAATAAAGAGAAGTATAACCAAAAATAAGTACCTGCCTGAGACAAAGCAACAAGAAAAGTATATGCAAGCTTACTCGCTTGGTTTATACTTCATAAAATCAATGACTATCTGATATATAAGAAATTGAACAATAAATATTGACAAAGTCAATGTTTATAAAATAGCAATGATGCACAATGTCACTTCTTCAATAAATGCTAAGAAAACGTGGCATTCAATGTAACAATCAATACTTCATTCAAGTAATGCCCTTAAATACCCATTCAATTGCTCACAAGTAAGACGACAATTGCACAATGATGTTAATAGCAAGAGATGACGGGAGCATTCAGTTAGTAGGGTTAGTCTTAGGCTAGGGTTAGAATAGTTAGGGTTTTTTTCAAAGTATTAAGAGTTGTTTTTTGATCATAGTACTCACGGGCTAGGTCTTAGATCAGCTCGTTCCTAGGGTTAATGGAGTCAAAAGGAGGACACAGAAGCTGAAGGATCAAATATGATAATAGGACTAAGGACGAGAGGGTCAAGCCTTGAAGTGTTGCTATGGCAAGGCCTCAAGGCCAAAACCCTAGGGGAGAGAGGCTCACTTTGGTGTAGGAGAACTAGGCCTCGGTGCTCTCTCCTCCTTCCTTAGCTCAATGGCAAAAAAAGGCTAGCTCAAAAGGTGGCATTAAACTAAGACAAGAGGTTTTGCAGGCAACGTGTTGCTATGGCAAGGCTTCACCAAGCAAACCCTAGGGAAAATCGGCTCATCAAGGTGTAAGGGAACTAGGCCTTGATGCATTTTCTCCTTCTTAGCTTCTGAAAAGTAAAACGGCTAGCATAGGAGAAGACAAACTTGAGTGTTGCTAAGGCAAGGCTCAATCCTCTTCAACAAGGGCTAGAAAGAGAAGGGTGTTGCTAAGGCAAGGCTCTATCTCACTTCAACAAACAAAATGGCCAGAAATCTTTTGCAGGAGTGACAGGATCTTGGAGAGCTTCATCAGCGGGAGGAGCACAGGTGGACACTTCATCATCCTTTTCAGGCTCTTGCTTCTCATCAATGTCTTCACTCATCTCATGTTGAACAAGGTCTTCATACAAACTTTCCATGGTGAGAGTACCTGAGGTGAAGAGGTCATTCATGCCTGATGAAAAGATATTATTTTTAATTTCTTTAGCCATGCCATAAGCATCATTGAGCGTCCTTGGGGCCCTTTTACGGAGGGACACACCTAGGTATGGCAATATCGCATGAGTATAGCGATGGACCACATACTTCATTTCAGGGCGATGGCTTTCCGGAATAAGATATAGAGTGCTTTCAAATCTGTTCTGGAAGTCAAAAAGGGTTTCATTCTCCCTTTGCTTTATATCTTCAAAGTTTTTTACAAGTAGCGGAA
>ML791156.1:56149-69841 GCA_009831015.1 Picea engelmannii
TTTCTCTCCATCTTGAATAAGCTCTCTAGCCCAAGCTGGCTTTCTTTTATGGGAGATTGTCATCTGAGGAGGTTCTTGAAACTCTACTACGTCATGATCTTCTAGAATTTCCTCATCAGGGGAAGTTACGACTTCCCTCACTGCTTCAGCATCTCTGGGAACCTCCCTCACTGATTCACCAACTCTGGGGATTATGAGTTCCTCTTCATATACCTCTTCAAGCTGGCATTTTCTCGATTTCTTGAGCACTGCATCTTCATCAAAGGTCACATCCCTGCTGATCTCAATGTGATGGTGACCTATTATATAGATCCTGAAGGCCTTGGTGACCTCACAGTATCCCACAAATATTCCCTTCTTTCCTGAGGGTTCCATCTTGTTTCTTTTCTCTTTCGGTATATGTATAAATACTGGGCAGCCAAATATTTTGAGATGGCTTACCTATGGTTTCTTTCAAGTGAACATCTCTTCCGGGGTCTTGAACCCAAGTGCACTATGGGACAATCGGTTTTGCACATATACGGTTGTCATTGTTGCTTCTGCCCATAAGCACATTGGAAGATCTTGATCATGGATCATGGTCTTCACGACTTCCATTATCGTTCTGTTCTTCCTTTCAGCTACACTGTTTTGTTGAGGATTATAGGGAGTAGTAAGTTCCCTCTTGATCCCACCATCTTTGCAGAAGTTCACAAACTCTTTTGAGGTGTATTCTCCTCCATTATCTGACTTGAGTATCTTGATCTTTCTTTCAGAAGGATTCTCTATCAAGGCTTTGAATTCCTTGAATTTGTTGAACACTTCATCTTTAGATTTCAAGACATACAACCAGGTCTTACGAGAATAATCATCAATAAATGATACATAATATACATACCCACTAATGGAGGACGATGGCATTGGGCCACACACATCTGAATGAATGAGTTCTAGGACTCCTTCTGCTTTGCTATCTCTCTTCGGAAAAGGGTTCTTGATGTTCTTCCCTTGTGCACATCCATTGCACACGCCTTCGTGGTCAACCTTGATTTCTAGTAGACCTGTGACAGCTTTGCATATGTATGGTAGCGCATTGTAGTTGATGTGAGCTAATCTTCTATGCCAAAGTTCACATGGCTTCTCAATGGCGTGGGTCATGGAAGCTTCTGAGTGACCCTTTAGCTTATACAAACCATTTTCTTCTTTTCCAATAATGATTGCTTCATTTATGGTTTCTCCTTTAGCATGTTGCCTTCTGCAACCTTCACTATAGCTTCCTCAGGGTTATTACCTGTGACCTAGAACAAGGTCAACAAAACAACAAGCAAGAGTAATATCCTTTTGATAATATAAAGCAATAGCACGCACAATCATCACAGCAACTCCTTTAGAGCTATCACTTGTAATATGTTTGAAGCAAAGATTAAAGGTAAGGAATACAATACGAAATGAGGTCAACACTCTCATAGTATTGTGATCAAACATTCCTCCATGGCAACCTGGAACTAACACACAAGGTTTCTCCTGGGACCTGGAGCCTTGTCCTCAAGAATGACTGCTTGCTTTTCTTCCAAGTCTCCTTCACTCAAGATCACGAGTGCTTTCTTCAACCTATCTTCTGTACTGAGACAATACGCTATCTTCATGGAAGGTTGGGTTAGAGGATAAGCTCTATGATCTCAACTTTTAATCCATCTAATATTTTGATCATAGCTTCAACATGCAACACTGATCAAGATAATGTCATAACAAATAGATGCATATCGGAATAATCACACCTGGGTTGCATCATTCCTCTGAATGTGTTGGATCTTGAAATCCTTTTGGATCTATGGCAAGAGATCCCTTCTCCTGCAAATACTCTTTAAAGTTTAACCATTTAAACATATGTGAGTACATACCTCTGATAGCATTTGTAGGTAGTGGCACCATCTGGCAGCAGCGGTAATCATTACCAACTCTTAAAAACTTCAAGGGTGACTGCAACTGGTAGTACGGCTGCAACTGCAACTAGTTCTAAGACTACAACTGCAATTTACGGTTTTATGAGGAAACCCTAATTTTTCAAACTTCGAATTTTGAAATTCCGATCCAGAGGATAGATGCGCTGAGCTGAAGCGAGTAAGCTGGTGCACTCAGATTTTTGAAAATCCAACTTTTACCCCTCCAAACTTGATCTGCGGATTTCTGGACTGGTGCTTCTGGTTTTATGGTTCCTCTGGTACTCTGGTACTTCTTGTACTTCTGGTACTCTGGTACTTTTGGTACATTGTGAAACTAGGGTTTCACTTTCCGGGAGATCTAGCCACTGAAAAGGTGCGTTGAAGGTGCCAAAATGATCCTTGGGGGATGGCGCACTTTTCTAGATGGTTTTAGGGCTGAAATACCTCACCAACAAAAAGCCCTAATTTGCATGTACAGCGACAGTGACGTTTTTCACTTTCCCTTGTGAAAGATGCCTTCTTCAGCTTAGCTCTGATACCATGCTAAGGTTTAAGCTATTATTAGAGTTCTTTGCATTTCAATAGATAACAATAGCATAAGATAGGATCACTGAGAAATACACAATCACAAGAGACACATCATTTATCCTGGGAAACCCTCATGGGGCAGAAAAGCCAGCAAAACTTCCTTAATATAGATAGCCAATACAATGCCAAGAGATAACTCAAACAAGTACAGAAAGTCCTCTCCCAAAGATGCGCCTCTCTCTCTCTCTCTCTTATCCAACTGCAGCTTCGAAACTTGTCTCTCAATGAACAAGTGAGTGTGTGTCTAAGTGAGGCGCTAGCCTCCTTATTTATACAAGTCTGGCACATGTGGAAGTGACTTTTCACTGGCAGGGCCAACTTCTTCTTCTGGGTGGTTATAACCACCTTTATTATATTTCGGGTCTTCTTTGATATATTTTGGGGCTGACTTCTCTTTCTACCTATTACAATTATTATGACCAATCCGCAAAAGGGGATTTGGTCCTTTAAAGTAGCCGACATGATCAATCCACAATGGGGATTGATCCAATGAATAATATATCAAATAATAATTAGAATACACTTTGCAGTTACATTATTTCAACAGATCCCTCTTTCATGATCTAGTTGACGTTATTTCATTTATTTTCCCGCATGCAATATTGTAATTCCAGTTATTCTACTTAATAGAAGTTGTTGAGTTGTTTTGTGCTCTAAACCCATTGCATGAATGTTATAAACATATAAACACTACAAAAGCGCAATCAGAAACATTTAAAACGCATCCAGAAACCCCCAGAGTATCATCTCCGCAGCCAGATCAACATCATAGCAGTGAATATCCAGATCCGAGGGATTTCGGATATTTCAAACTATAAAAATGAAATAAGAGAATTAAAGTGGCAAATATATATACCTTAGGAAAAACTAGAATAAGGTAGGGAATGAGTCCTTAGTGTATGGAAAAGGAAAAAATAAAATATATATATATAAGCCAAAAAGGGAGCAAAATGATGTCAAAATGGTGGTCCATCAATAAGCTCGTTCATAATCGATATTTTGGCATTTTCTTCATTCGGATGTGCCTTACCCTCGAAAGTGGGCATTGTTGATTTTGTCAAACCGAGTCTTGAAGCTCCCCTTCTCAACACAACGATCAGACTTAGTTTGGCCCCTAGGAATACCTCGTTAGGTTAAAAACCCTAGCCTTAAAGTGAAGAGGAGAGGCCATTGAGGTGACAGTGGGTAGCTTGCCTAGTAGTTTCCCCAAGCTCTCCTGCACAAGGTGGGACTTTCCTTTAGCGAGAGTTTGAGCGGTAATATTTTGAAAAAGTTACTATTCAAACTTAGCATGAACTAATACTCCAACACCTTCTTTGGTGGCATTCAATTAAAATTGAGTTAGTTGGGATCAGTGTTATGGGTCTCTTTCAAGACCAATTTGACTCTCAAGTTTGACTCTTCTCTTTGAGAAAATCAAGTCAAGTCATCTCCTTCAGGTCAGATTCGACACCATGTCATACTCACAAATTTGACTTGCAAGAATGAGTTTGACTCACAAGTGAATCATAATCTAGAATGACTCAGCAACTTTGTGTCATGAGTCTCACAAGCCAAACCAGATGATTTGTTTATAAGAAACGGAAAAACAAAACACTCATTTTTCTTGTTTTTCCGACCTGGTTCTACAACAAACAACCAACAGGTCTGTCAACTGTCCAAAATCCATAGTGTTTTTTAGTATGTAGTATCATGTATGTACTTTGATACAAGTTTTTGTGAAAATTTCAATTGCATGGGCATAAATTTTCATATTAATGAAAAATATCTTTTTTTATGTAATTAAGTGTATTTTTGAATTTTTTAGCTTCCCGTGTCTTTCCCAAGTCCAAGTAAACTCTCACTCTTCATCGTCATTGAATCATTCTCCGGGTCAAGTTTGGTAACTTTGATTAGAATGTTTTAGGAATTTCAGATCCTCATTAAAAAGTAGGATGTTTGTAGCTATCAACTATTTATAGACAAATATTAGGATTTAAGCTGTGGTTTCCCCCAGGATATGTAACCTGAAATAAATTTATAAAAAAAGAGATTTAAGTTGTGTGATAAACAAGAGACAATGATCTGCAATCCCATTCACTAATCATTTTGAGATAACTATCCAATGAAATAAGTGTTGATGATTACAGCTGCGTGAGACATCCTCTAGGACACAGACTAATTGAGTCAACCTGAGAAAGAGCCCATGAGTTGGGTGTGTGGTTCCTATTTGAGACAAAACTAGAACATAGTGATGGCCTCCTCCTTACAGAGAGTTGAGAAGAAGTCTAGATGATTATTCTGTGTAACGCAATGAGAAAGGAGATCTGTTGAGTTGGGCGTGCCTGTGGCTGAGCACAAGGTGAACGTGTGAATTCCCATGAGTTTGGTGCATCGTTATGAGACAGAGATAAAGACGATGTATTAGCCTCCTCTGAGCACAGAGTTGAGATGATGAACTCCAGATGAATCTCCTGTGTAATGCAATGGGAAAGAAGATCTGTTGAGTTGCACATGCATGTGGATGAGCACAAGTGAACGTGATCCTCGTGGTTGAGAACTAGTGAGTGTGGTTCTCCTATGAGACGCAGTGAGATAGAGCTATGGATATCCCTATGGAAGTGCCCCTAGTGGTTGACCACTAGTGGGTATATGAGATCCCTTACTATATTGTTCAAGAGTCAGACTTACCTGTAACCCTAATTGTTATGTAAAGGATATAGGTCAGCCCCACCTTAATGTAAAAGATAATTAATGTAAAAGGTTATTAATATAAAAGTTAATTAATGTAAAAGATAATTAATATAGTAATTATTAATTATATTTTGATTTATTGAAGTCGTCCCTATTGTGCCAATAGACACATCATTTGATGTGACAAGTCTTATATAAATAAAGGTGAATCCCCATTGAGGAAACACACTTAACATTGTGTCATCTCATAATTTCAGAAGTTGTGGTTTGAAATTGTGAGAATTACAACACCCTCTTGTGTACTAAGTTTGGTGATGGTCTGGGACGTCTTTTTCTCGAAGAATATAGCAAAGGATTGGTTGGGTTTTCTTCACTTGTTCAGAAGGGTTTCCCAGGATACTTCTTGTGTTCTTGTGCATGGTTATTCTTCTTGTGATCTTGGTTTGTTGCAGTAGTTATGGTTCAAGTCAAAAGATAAACAAAAAAATTGAATTAAATGCATGAGCCATATGTAATGTTCCCAAGCCAAAAAAAATTCGCTTAGGAACACTAACTTACCCCTGACTTACTGTTTTACTGTGATGTATGCAAGTTGGCCACTGATAATTCGGCCTTAGGGTTTATTTCAGTTATTCAGTCACAGTTTATTCAAGATGCAGTTCAACATATAAAGATCTCAACAATATACAAGATATGGAACCACAACACAAATCTGAACTTTATTATAAGAAAGCAAGCATCTGATACACTATAGAAGCAGATCTGGAATAGCTTCAGATGGCTTCAAGACAGGAATATGAGCTGCTACAAAATGCTCCCGGAAACACAAACTAAGCCTCCCAAAGGCTGAAATGCAAGATGAACGCTCCAATACAAAAACTAGGGTTTGGCCTAACCCTCAAACTACTGGTACGTCCTGTTGAAGACTGTGAAGACCAAGGGTTCAGCCCTCTTGAAGAAGAAGACTCCCAGATGCTCCCAAACTCCACCAGATGATAGATCAGGGAAAGAGTAACCTCCTCCTGAAGTGTGAAGCCCAAATATTGATTTCTCCTCCTCCAACTGCTAAAACCCTAAACTGGTACGGCCCCCTTGAAACCCTGAATATGGCCAATAATTCGGCATGACTGAATGAGGCCTCTGAATCACCTGAAACTCTCTAGGATGATATATCGGGCAGTAACAAACCCCTGAGAGAAGTTTCAAGATCAGATCTGAGGTATAGCCTCCTAGATCTGAGAATCATTGAATCACCAAGACGTCGTCTCTCCTCCAAAATCGTCCCAACCTGCAAATAATGATATGGATGTAGTAACTCCTCAAGAAAGTCTTCAAACTGATGAGCAAGGTCCTCTCAACAAGATGGATCGAACTGTTCCTCAACAAATGGTGCGCCCCTGCTGGAAAACCCTAATTGGTACGACCCTGTTGTCCTCCTGAATAGATGATGAATGTAGAATTGTGTGGGTGGAGTATTTCATCCCCGAGACCAAGCTTGGAACAAGGTGAGTGGAATCTTTCACCACTGAGTTATTCTCTAGGGTTTGTAATATCAAAACCCTCAAAACTGTATGCTCAAGAGTATCAACAAGCAAATACCAAAACATCCAAGATGAAATGAGAGGTGCACCCTAGTCTTTCCTTTATACTTCTTTCTGTTTCTCTGTTGAGTTAAGTTAACCCCTAGGGTCAACTCCTAACTCAATCGCTAGCGCTCTATTCCTTCATTGAGTTACTTCTTTATTCTTTTTGCCTTTTTCCTAAGTCAACTTTAAAATATAACATTAGTTTGGTTGACCTTTCCCCATGCTCTGTGAGACTATGGTCTAGTGGGGATGCCTAGACCACTAAGTCTTCCCAGACCTCTTCATCAAGAGGTGGGGGACATTACAGTCTCCCCTAATAGAAATTCCTTGTCCTCAAGCAATTCCAAACCTGTCTCTCGTACCACCTATTCATTCTCCCACGTGGCATCTGTGAATATTATGGTAGCTACGAGAGGTATTTACCTCCACGTGTAAACCTGACGAGAATAGAATATTTCGGGAAGCAAGAAGAAACCCTAATGAGTTGGCTAATAACCCTAGAAGACAAGTCAGCTCAAGAGGATAATTGGTATTAGGTTATTAGCCAACAAGAGAAGAAGTCGGCGAGAAGAAATATTATACTAAGTAAATAGACACCTAGAGTGAGAAGTCAGCCTAGGCAATTAGCCAGAATTAGTATAAATACAGGAGGCCAATCTTCATTCTGGTAGGCATTCTCAGAATTGCAGAGCATCACTTGTGTGCACTGCAGTTGCCTAGTTTTGTGCGCAGGTTTGGAGCAGAGTTGTCGTTGCAGCTACTACAGCTAGCAGATTCCGTTTTTTGGCTTGGACTATCTCTTGGTTATGGTTTGGACTATCTGATCAGCTCTTGTTTGGTGCGCTACCCCTTGTGTGGCTATCTAGCCTAGGGTTTTCTTCCGGAATGATTCTCTGTCAAGGTTAAGGTGCTCGAAGGGTGGCTTCGGCCTATGGTTGGGTGACAATAATGATATTGTCGATGGTAAAACGAGCACATCCATTATATTCTAACATGTTATGGGCCCACACCTCCTTCATTCAGTCTAACCGCTGGAAGGAAGCATAGCCATAAGGATATTAAGCTCGTTGAAGAACTGTCGCTAGGGTTTCTAGCAGGAGCAGTCACCAAAGCACTGTCGCTAGGGTTACTAGCAGGTGCAGTTGCAGAAACCCTAATCATCTCATTGAGGCACCTTAAGTGAAGAGATTGATCTAATTTCCAGATAGACCAGTGCGCCCTAGCCTAGCGCATCTCTGAGTACTCTCAGCAAGCCAAGACGTCAAGTTTGAGTTTTTGGTCAAATCTAGGGTTGACCAAGTCAAAGCAGCCATGACTTACTCTATGAAATCAAAAAAACAAGTTAGATGGAGCTTCTAACTTCAGAGCGTGGAAGACAAGGATTGACCTCATCTTTGCCAAGAATAAAGTGCTAGATATCGTGAAAGGAAAGATCATGGAACCAGAGTTTGAAGAAGGAAAAGAGAAGGAACCGCAGAACGTTGTAGTTATGGAGAAGTTCAAAGACGGTGACATCAATGCCATGAGTATCATAGTGGACTCTATAAAAGACCACTTGATATCCTACATCTCCCATCTTGACTCATCGAAGAAGATGTACTATGCCCTAACAAATCTCTTCTCGGTCAGGAACATTAGACAAGTTATGAGTCTAAAGAACGAGCTCTGTGACATGAAGATGAGTGGTGATGACAGCATAACATCATACTTTGTGAGAATCTCTCAGTTAAGAGATCAACTACAAGCTATTGAAGAGATCATTTCAGAGAAGGAATTGGTAAACATAGTACTCAATGGTCTTCCCAAGACATGGGATGCATTTGCCGCAAGCATGAACACAAGGAAGGAGTATCCTACATTTGAAGAACTTTGGACTTGTTGTGCTCAAGAGGAATCAAGGATCAATGCAAAAGAGAAACCCCAAAAGAAGTACGATGATCAAGCCTTCACAGCAAGATTCAAGAACTTCAGGAACAAAAGGAAGTTTGGCTCAAGACAAATCTCTTCTCGGTCAAGAACATTAGACAAGCTATGCGTCTGAAGAACGAGCTCCGTGACATGAAGATGAGTGATGATTACAGCATAACATCATACTTTGTGAGAATCTCTCAGTTAAGAGATCAACTACAAGCTATTGAAGACATCATTTCAGAGAAGGAATTGGTAAACATAGTATTCAATGGTCTTCCCAAGACATGGGATGCATTTGCCACAAGCATGAACACAAGGAAGGAGTATCCTACAGTTGAAGAACTTTGGACTTGTTGTGCTCAAGAGGAATCAAGGATCAATGCAAAAGAGAAACCCCAAAAGAAGTACGATGATCAAGCCTTCATAGCAAGATTCAAGAACTTTAGGAACAAAAGGAAGTTTGGCTCAAGGAAGAAGCCAAATCAAAAGAAAGATATGTCTGAAATATAATGCTTCAACTGTCGAAAGTATGGTCACTAAAAGAATCATTGTCCTGAGCTAAAGAAAAGGAAGGAGACACACGAAGCATCAGTTGTCAAAGAAGAGGAACCTACAAAAAATACCAAGCAGGACAAAACAGACTTCTTCTTCTAAGATAAGGTAACAATACTCTTCATAGTTCTTGTACATAGCATGTTTTCGGTACATATCTTATATATCTATCTCTTAGAAATGAAACTATACCTATGGAAGAACAACAAGATAAGAATTGATATGACTATAAGACAAGGCAATACACATGAAAGGATGAAGCACATCAACAACCTCTGGTAACAGCTCATGTGGAAGTTATTCATAAGTAACAGCTGCAAGACAAGCCGAAATCAGAATCAATCTTGAAGTAAAAGAGAAGAAGTAAAAGACAAGAAGAAATCGGCAATCAAGAAGAAATTGGAGAAAGACTTATGACACCTTGCAGAATGCAATAAGGATGCAGACGGAAGCGTGGATTATGGAGGGAGCCGATTATATATTTCCAAAAGAAAAACATGCACTCATACATGAAGCAAGGATTAGGAGGGAGCTAATCCTATGATCCATTGAAGATGATGAAGTATATATCTATGGTAGCAGCCATGAAAGGCAGTACGTGTTCAGTTCGACCTTAGAAGAAGTCTTCTTCGGAGAGCAACCTTAAAGTATCCCTGGTTGTCCATCCACATCCGTTATCCTATGATGAAAGAAAGAAGTGGAATCTCTAGCGCATTGAATCTATAAGAAACTCCATGGACCCAAGAGCTAAAGAGAAACATGAGGAAGAACATGAAGATTCCAAGAAAGAAAGAAAAGCCAGAACAACTAGTCATTGTATCAAGAATCACAAGATTAACAGCCTGATATGAACTCACTAAAAGCAATCAAGAAGAGGAACTGAAAGTTGTGATGAAGAACAGTGTATGGAAGACTTATGAATGAAAGCATTGCGAGATCTAGAACTAGAGGTTCTCCCAGATGGAGGGAGAAGACTATGATGATTACTCGTTCCAATAAACCAGACATACCTCTACGTGAGTCATTATATCATTTGCAATATCCATGGGTTGGAGTTCTACATCAGATGAATGCAAAGACTGTTCTCCAGAGAAATTGAACAAAGAGCATATGAAGAGCAACCTCAAGGATTTGAGGCATACCAAAAAGAGACCCTTGTATGCAAATGGAAGAAGACAACTTGGTGGAGAACCTCCAATGCACAGCAGAAGTGTGGTGAAGACTTCCTATAACAGAGATATTGTATCATAATGATTACTCAGAAGATCAGGATGATGGATTGCCAATCCATGACAAAGATCTCATGATGACAGAAGAAATGCCACATGGATATGTTCCAGTTTGACCCTTGCACGATGTTGTGATGTGCGCTCAACTCTGTGTTTATTTGCTTGGAACTTATGTTGGTTTTGTGCCCTCTGTAAATGATCCTTCAGTTCCCTGAGTATATCCTGACTTTGTTGTACCCAGTCCTGCACCATCGGAGCCCTGCTGTCACCAAAAGCAATCTCCACGAAAGAGAGTGAATCATTGCTGTATAATGCCCTGAATGGGGTCATGCCGATGGACATGTGATGGGTGGTGTTGTAGCAGTATTCCCCCAAATGTAGCCATCTGACCCACGCCTTTTGTTGCCATGCCACATAATTCCTGGAGATAGCCTTGCACCCATTTGTTGACTATTTCGGTCTGACCGTCTGTCTGAGGATGATAGCTAGTACTAGGAGTCAAGGCCTTACCAACTAGCCTGAATAACTCCTGCCATAATGTACTCATGAATCTGCTATCCCTGTCACTGACAATGGTTTTGGGTAGGCCGTGCAGTCTGAAGATCTCACTGAAGAATAATTCGGCCACTTGTGTTGCACTGAAGTCTGTCGCAATGGAGAAGAAGTGTGCAAACTTCGTCAACCTGTCCACCACTACAAAAATGCAGTCCTTCCCCTGCGCCTTGGGTAACCCTGTGATAAAATCCATGGATATGCTTTCCCACTTGTGCTCTGGGATGGGTAGGGGTTGCAATAGTCCTGTCAGGTGAGTGTGCTCATCCTTACTCTCCTGGCAAGTGGTACACTCCTTGACGTGACTCATCACATCCTCCTTGAGGCCCTTCCATGAGAATCTCTCCCTAACCTGCCTATATGTCTTACCAATTCCTTGGTGTCCTGTCAATGGTGAGTCATGACATGCCTGAAACACTTTGGCCTTGAAGGCCGATTCAAGAACCAAAAAGATTCGACCCTTATAATAGATGAGGCCATCGATGATCCTAAAGTTATCGTCATGTATTTGCCCGTCCATTACCTGACAGGTGAACTGATTCTTTGCATACTCCATCACCAAGTGGTCCTTCCAATCAACAGACACATCTATCATGGCATAAATGGATGGTCTCCTGGACAGCGCTGAAATATCCCTGATCCGGATGATCAAGATATTTGCTACTGTCTTACTGCTCTCGTGTGCAGATCTGATACTCTGGGGGTTTCTGGATGCGTTTTAGTGATTGATGAAGATGTTCTTCGTTTATAGTGTTTGCATGTCAGTTATTATGGTTGCATGTAGGTTATTATAGTTGCATGTTGCATCATAAAGGTTTAACAATCATAAAATGACGCATGCAATAACATAGAAGGTAAACTGCTCAATATTATGAATAATAATAGTGCATGCATGGGAATACAAATCGCCTACTGAAATATAGAGACTAATCGTCAGTCAGATCTCATGGATCTGTACTGGAATACAATCAAATAACAAAGAAATACCCGTGACCGCAAGAAGGCAGCAGATCTGTTGCATGCACGGATAGAATGACCAAAATGAACGATCCCGGATGAGCACGATGACCGCTATCAACTGGAAAACTCGATCTCAAAACTCAACCGTCAGAATGATCTCAAAACTGCTCCAATCAATGCGCCCTGGCTGCTGCACTAGAAATAATGTCTGACGGAATCCAGAACGGACCTCTACGGCACTAGATCTGAAACCCTGGGGGGTTTGCGCCCCTCCTTGGGCACTGAATGCGCCCCAATGGATTCCACCATCGGAATCTGCCGCTATGTAGCTCAAAACGATCGTCTCGTCCCGTACTGAAATGGGTTGGAAGGATTTGACCAGATCTGATAGGGAACCCCTGCATGCAAAGCCAAATGACTGTCCGAAATGGCTACGCCCTAAACAGCTGTATGGGTCGCTCTGCAAGATTCCACTGTCAAAATCTGATGAATACTGGCTCAATGGAAGCGCCCTGGCTAGATCTCCACTGGGTCGGGATGGATCTGCAATCGGGACCACGGTCTACTGCAGATCTCTGAATCTCCTAATTAGCTTGCGCCCTCCTTGGCTAAGCCGTGCCCTCCACACTGAATACTCCCGAAATGTACGATGAGATACCAAGATGGTATCTCCGATAGGCTAGGGTGTGTCTCTCAACACCGAAACCGATCAAGGGTGGTGGTTTCCTCCAGAAATCCACAAAACAATAAGGTCGTCTCTCCTCCTCCTCTGGAAGCTCTCAACATCAAATCATAATCCTGCATAATGAGGAATTAGGTCAAATTCCTCTCTTTATATCTTTCCCGACCTAATTCTCCGTTGACATCACTTAACCTAGGCGCCTTCCCTCCTAAGTGAATTATTTGTCAATTAAGTCGCCCCCTTATCACCTTTTCGTTCTAATTCTTCGTTGACTTAGGCTTAAGTGATTTTTCCTAAGTATTTAGGCTTAATTTATCGTTTAGCCTTAATTCCTCCTTATTTCTCCATCTGGTTCCCTGTTTATGCCTGACTATAGTCTACGGGAACCTATAGACTACTAAGTCACTCCCTGCTGGCCTAATCTGGGGGACGGGACATCACAAGCGCATCAGCCACCACGTTGTTCTTCCCTTTGACAAATTCATCGTCAAAGTCATAGCCCTGTATTCTGCTTACCCATTTATGTTGCCTTTCATTTAAGTCCTTCTGCTCCAACAGGTACTGTTATCGCTCAGTTTGTAGTTTAGGTCAAGCAGCTGAAAGGTAAGGTTCAAACTGGTGTAACAGGAGCTTCCCCACCCACTGTCACCTCGATGGGGGGCTCTTTCTATTTAGGGTGGCTAAGCCCAAGGGAGACGTCCCTGCCAATCTGGGGTTTTGAAAGGCAAAGGGTTAAAGGATTAAGGTAAGTTTTTCCTTTCACAGATCACCGCCAAGAAGATAAACCACAGAAGGGGCACCTGTTTGCGAGACAAGGCAACAATAAAACTAATACATGCAAATAGTGGTTAATACTTCATTTGTTAATGACTATCAATATTTAATGACCATAATATAGCAGTAATTATTGACGAAGTCAATGATTGCAAAAAAATGACTATGGCTTATAATATTACTTCTCAATAAACACTGGAAATGATATAGTATTCAATGTATATAATCAATCTTTGAATTAGCATAAAATATCATCAAATGCT
>ML791156.1:71218-84783 GCA_009831015.1 Picea engelmannii
GCTGAAGAAACCAACAGAACAACCTATTGGGCTAATACCCACAAGAAAAGGAAAGTTTCCTCAGAGGATCATTCAAGCCATGTATACGAAGTGGTATGGTCTAGGGATGTCCAGTCATAGTAAGACCAGGGGTAGGTGTTGTCAGTGGGTGCCTCTGTAGGAGGTGAGTTGTACCCGTCATGGATGCACTTTTTCCAAGCCCTTTTATTGCCTTTATTTTTCATTTATTGCTTTTCTTTCTTTTTTACTTCAAGGTCTGACCAGAGGACACTGCCTTGGCGTGGTGACCAGAGTTGACAGTGTTACCCATTGGTATCTTCGCAAAGATGATAAGGCTGGCTCGTGATGAGACCCCCTTTCCCTTGACCATGCAACCAAAGGTCACTGCCCTGGCGTGGTGACCAGATAATGGCAATGTCATACTGCTGGATACCTATGAACATAATGGGTCGGGTCGTGATGAGACCTCCCATCCTCTTGGTTAGGTCTTGTTTTGTCATTTTTCTTAGGGTCCCTTTAGTTTCTTATCGAGAGGCATTTTATTGCCTTCTCAGGGATCCCTGGGCGAAGCATCTCTAGGTTTTATTTCTTATGGCTTTTATCTTTTACCAGCTGCTTTTACCCCCTGGGCCTTTAGCCCCTTCTTCCCACAGGACAAACTGTAACCCCCAAAAGGTCATCCTAGTGGCCGGACTAGGGGAATGGGATGGATGTGTGGGAGATAAGATGTAAAATGGTAGAATGGTGGGAGCAGACGATGGCTCTGCAAATCCCCCTTGGTGGCTAACCCAAACCCATGGATACAAGCTTGCTAAGTCACCCCATTAATCACCCCAACAATGGTCAAGTGGATTAGTGTAAGATCCAAGCAATCATCAGAAATGAAAGGAAACTAATGCATATATAAGAAGGTTGTAATGATCAAACATGACACATACCATGATACCTTGGACCAATTACCTCATGGAGCAAGAGTCTTCTCTGATGCAAGCCCAAGCCGGTGGTGATGGAAGCTGTTGCTGCTGACAAGACAAGTCTGGCGAAGAAGAAGAAGGATGGGCCCTCCAGGGCCATGCTCAAGTCAATCCTGCTCTCGGTACTCCATGTCTAGGACCTGTGGGCTAGGAGACATGATCTCCTAGTTATCCCTAGATATCGGGGATAACAGGTACTTAAGACTGTTATGATCTGATTTCACCACAAACCGTGCACCTACCAAGTATTGTCTGAATTTGGCTAGAGCGTGCATGATGGCCAACATTTCTTTGTCATAAATGTTGTAAAGTAACTCAGGTCCCCTGAGTTTTTGGCTCTCATAGGCAAGAGGGTGCCTATTTTGCATTAATACGGCCCCAATACCTTCTCCTGAGGCATCACACTCCAAGGTGAAAGGTTGGTCGAAATTTGGTAGGGCTAAGACTGGGCATGTGCTCATCACCTTTCTCATCTTGTCGAATGTAGATTGGGCCTTCTCACTCCACTTGAAAGCTCCCTTCTTGGTCAAATCGGTCAAGGATGCACAAAGTTAAGAAAACCCCTTGACAAACTTCTTATAGTATGTGCACATGCCTAGAAATCCCCTTAATTCTGTAAGGGTCTTAGGTGTAGGCCACTCCATTATGGCTTGAATTTTCTCCTGATGCACCTGTACCCCTTTTGCTCCGATGATGTGTCCTAAGTAAAGCACCTTCGTCATCCCAAACTGACATTTGGACTCCTTAGCATACAGTGACTGCTTCTCCATGATAGACAGAATGTGGTCTACATGCCGAAGATGTTCCTCCCACGTCTTGCTATAAATGAGCAAGTCATCAAAAAATACCAAGAGGTGCTTCCTCAATTGTTTGTTAAAGACATGGTTCATACAAGATTGGAACACGGATGGGGCATTGGTTAACCCGAAGGGCATCACTAAGAACTCATAGTGACCATAATGACACCTGAAAGCAGTTTTTGGAATGTCTTCCTCCCTCATTTTGATTTGATGGTAGCCAAAACGTAGGTCATTTTTTGTGAAATAGACAGCCCCATGCAGTTCATCCAATAGCTCGTCAATCCTTGGTATAGGATACCTGTTTTTGATTGTTTTCTTATTTAATGCTCGTAAGTCAGTGCACATGCGCATGGTTCCATCCTTTTGCTTGACAAGCACCACTGAAGAAGCAAAAGGGCTGGAGCTCGGCCTGATGTGCCCCATATCCAAGAGCTCTTTGATTGCCTTCTCTATCTCGTCTTTATACTTCTTCGGATGCCTATACGGTGTGGTGATGACTGGTTTGGCTACTGCCTCCAACTCAATGATGTACTCAAACCCTCTGTCTGGTGGTACCCCTGGTGGGATCGGTCCAAACACTTTGTTGTGTTTGTCAATGATTTCCTGTAATTTTGGTGTGTAGTGGACCTTGCCCTGTTCGTCCACACATGTCGAAATCTTGCATTCGCCTGCATATACTATCTCTTCTCTCCTGAAGATGGCCTCCATCCTCTTGGTCGTAACTACCTTGGTTGAGTTACCTGTCATGCCTCGGAGCACTACCTTTCGTCCACCCTCCTCTATGAAGGACATATCCATGGTCTTGTAGTTGGTCGTGAGAGGCCCCAACGTACTGAGCCACTGAACTCCAAGGATTATGTTGGTATCCGGAAGGTCCATCACATAGATATCCTGTATCAACTCATGCCTACCCAATGTAAGCTTCATGCATGGAATGTACCTGTCACAAGGCATGGTTCTCCTACCTGCTACCTCCACCTTGAATCCTTCAAATTCAACCGTGGGTATATGCCTCCTCCGTAACAATGTTGAGTCAATAAAGTTGTGAGAAGCTCCCCCATCAATCAATACTGACACCTTTTGTCGCTGCAAAACTCCTCTCATCCTAAAAGTGTTATACTTAGGCACTCCACTGATGGATGCCAAAGTGGCTTTCTCCTCAGTCGTACTGTCATGACCTGTGGTTTCCTCCTCTGTCGTCTCTGTGGTGTTTGCCTCCATGTTCTGTATCTGGTCGAAATCCTCCTCCTCCTCCTCATTGTCTGAAGTTACCTCTATGTAGTGTACTTGGCCACGGCCCATGCATTTGTGTGATGGGTTCCATGGCTCTTTGCAAGTGAAGCAAAGTTGCTTCCTCCTCAATTCCCTTCTGGTGTTCTCATCCAACCTACCACTGCCCCTGTCAAACCCCCTTGGGCCACGTCCCCCTGGGTTCATTGGGGGTCTCTGATCTCTTCCTCCTGTGTTGAGAGGTGGTCTCGGTACAAATTTCGGCTTGGCAGCTAGTCCTAGGTCTCTTGTCCTCCAAATAGCATCCTGTAGGGTGTTTGGCTTTGTCATCGCGCAGTTTGTAGCAAGGATAAAAGCTTGAGGTTTGAAGGCCAAACTGGCGTAACAGGAACCAATCCCACCCAATGTCACCACAACGGGATGGTTCTTTCTCTTTAGGGAGGTTAGGCCCAGGGGAGACGTCCCCGGTGACCTAGGGTTTTGAGGAGGCAAGAGAATAAAATGACAAGGATAAGTTCCCCCCCTCACAAGTCACCACCAAACAGATAGTCCCGGCTAAACAGCCAATAATGAAGTAGACCACCAAAGAAACACACATGCCTGGAACAAAGCAACAACAAACCGATATATGCAAGCTAGTTCAATGGGTTAGTACTTCATATAAATAGATGACTATCTGATAAACATTTAAGGAATTTAGCAATAAATATTGACGAAGTCAATGTTTATAAATAGCAATGAAAAACTATGTTACTTCACCAATAAATACTGGAACGATATAGAATTTAATGTAACCAATCAACACTTCATTCAATAAATGCCTTAAACACCATTCAATTTGCTTATAAAGGAGAACGTTTAGCTGCACAAGGTGTTAATAGCAAGAGATGACGGCAGCACTTAGGGTTAGCAGGTTAGTTTAGGCTAGGGTTGGAAGATAGGGTTTCAATTCAAGGTTTTGAGAGTATTTAGATCAAGTTTTACTTCAATGCATGAGGTCCTAGGATCAGTTCCTTAGGGTTTAATGGAGTCAATAGTGAAGGACACAAAAGTTGAAGGAGACAAAGGTCAAAATGGCTAAGGACTAGAGGGAGAAGTTTTGAGGTGTTGCTAAGGCAAGGCCTCAAAATCAAAACCCTAGGGGAGAGAGGCTCACTTCTGTGTTGCTATGGCAAGGCCTCGTGCTCTCTCCTCCTTCCTTAACTCAAGTGGCAAAACGGCTAACATAAAAGATAAACTGAGACAAGAGAGTTTGATAAAACAAAGTGTTGCAGCAGAAAGGCTCTACCAGCAAACCCTAGAAAAATCGGCCCCAAATAGTAGAAACCCTAGGCTTCAAGGCGTCTCCTGCCTCTCAGCTTGTAAAAGGTACGGCTAGCAAAAGGGGAAGAAGAAAATAGGAGTGTAGCTATGGCTAGGCTCTTTCTTTCTTCAAAAATGGTTGAAAATCTCTCTCTATGGGGACATGAGACAAGGACCTACTTGTGTGCTTGTCACCTAGGGTTTTATTCAACAAAAATCATAAATACATGCAAGAAATTAAACTACAACCATTCATTCAAGAAGTTTTGTAGAAAAAAACTTACAATTCATCAAGAAATATCAATGCAAACCCTAGTTGTAACACCTTCCATCAAGAGAGAAGCCAAAACATGCCAAAATAATCCTCCTTCAACAAGTGGGCATCACTAAATCATCCAATAACCCAAGAGAGGGTGCCAATTTCAGACCTCACTAATGAGTGAGTCAGTTGTGATGAAAAAATGAAGGTAAAAATCCCTCATTTATACAATACCATGACTTAATTTTACATTTTAGGTCATGTAAAAGGCCGACAAGGCCAAAATATCAAAATCATATTGTTTTAAATTAAAATGTTAAATTAAAACCCTAATTGAGCTGAAAGGAGATAAAAAGCCCCTCTAAGGGAGACGTTAGCACCTTTTAGCGCAAATGAAGCATCCTGGAGCAAAACGTTAGCCCTCCTTGGGCTTCTCCAACCTGCCACACATGCCACTGTTGCCCAGTCTGCCTCCCAAGACGTCCAATAGGTTGGATGATGTCATGGTCATCAAGGGTGACGTCCAACGCCTTCCAAAGCCAACGATTCACTAAAAAGGGCTCAACCCCCTAGGTCAAGTTGTGTCGGGGTGCCTCTGGTAGAACGTCCTCTTCTTCTCCGGTGCAAAGCCCCTGATCCATCTCCATCCTGTCTCTGTCCCCTGATGGGTCTCAACATCCACCTAGTGGGCTCTTCAGCCCCATGGAGGTCCGAACTGATCATCTCCCCATGTGTACAGGTCCAAATGGTACCTGTCCGTCAAGCAAGGTCCTGCACATCAAAAGCTACGCCCTCCATGGGCTCATCAATCACAGGGATCATAGCAATGTCAATCACATTTCATCATCAATATTATTAAACATATGCATAAAATCCCTAGTACATCAATCAGCAGCTCAAGGACGTTACACAAGCCTACAATACAAGTCTGGAGAAAAGAACAAAACATCCTATTGGGCTACTATCCACAGAAGAACGAAAGTTCCCGGAAGAAACCTCATCCAAGCCATGTCGATGGGTGATGTGGTCAAGGGATGTCCAAATATGTGGGTGCAGTGAGGGCCAAGGATGCAAAAATGTCATCTGTGGGTGCCTTTGTAGAAAGCGAGCTGTACCTGTCATGGATGCATTTTTTCCAAGCCCATTCTTGCCTTTTATTCTGCATTCTTTTATTCTTTTATCTTTTATTGTCTTTTTTTTTAAGAGTTAATCAGGGGACACTGCCCTGGCATGGTGACTAGTGGTGACAGTGTTACCCACAAGTATTTTCACAGAAATGAGAAGGTTGGCTCGTGATGAGACCCCCTTTCCCTTGGCCATGCAACCAAGAGTCACTGCCCTGGCATGGTGACCAGCTAATGGCAATGTCTTATTGTTAGATACCCATGGACCTAATAGGCTGGCTCGTGATGAGACCCCCTATCCTCTGGTTAAGCCTTGTTTTATTTATTTTCGAGTCCCTCTTGTTTCTTGTTGAGAAGCTTTTTATTGCTTTCTCGGGGATCCCTGGGCGAAGCATCTTGAGGTTTTATTTTAGGCTTTTATCTTTTACCAGCTTGCTTTTACCTTCTGGGCCTTCAGCCCCTTCTTCCCACAAGATAAGGTGCAACCTTGAAAATAGGTCAACCCAATGTCTGGACAAGTGGAATGGGATAGGTGAGCGGGAAAAACGATGGAAAAGTTGAAGTATGATGGGAATGCACAATGGCTTCTCAGAAATTCCCCCCAATGGCAAACCAAAACCTACAAACACAGGCTTGGTAGGGCATCCTGTCAATCCCCCCAAACATGGTCAAGTGGGCAAGTGTAAGATCCAAGCAGTTGTTAGAAATAAAAGGAATCAGATGCACATATTCAAAAGGTTTGATGATCAAAGTGACTCATACCATGATACCTGGACCAATTACCTCATGGAGCAAGAGCCATCTCTGACACAGGACCAAACCGATGGTGATGGATGATGCTGCTACTGGCAAGATGAAGATGTTGGAAAAGGAAAAGGTGGACCCTCCAAGGCCATGCTAAAGTCAATCCTGCTCTCGGTACTCCATGTCTAGGACCTGTGGGCCTCGAGACATGATCTCCTAGTTATCCCTAAAAGTGGGGGATAACAGACTTAAAAGCCTTTACCCAACCCTTCAAGGATTCCATCAACCCTTCAGTGAAGACAATCATGAGTCTGATCTGTGATATATCTTGCACCATGACTGCTAGCTTCTGGAATTCTTCAATGTACACCTCTGGTGCTCCTGTTTGTCTGAGTTGTGTGAGCTCCCGGAAATGCAACTCAGGATCCCCCTGGTCGAATCTATCAATGAGTCTCTGAGTGAACTCTGTATATGCCACTAGCTGACTGTGGCCTAGTGTGGTCAACCCATGATACCACCAATCATGAGCTTTGCCATCTAGGTACATGGTGGCAAATTTGATGGCTTCCATCTCCCTCATGGGGTTAAGCTACAGATAAGTATCCAGCTTCTGTACCCATGCCTGTGTTGTCATCTTGGTCGTACCATCAAAGGAAGGAATCTCCATCTTCCCTTCCCTACGTTCAAACTCATAATTGCTCCTATGGTTCGGCCTAGGCTTGTTTCTGAATTTCAGTTGACAGTATTGATCCAGGGACATCTGCCCCTGAATCATCATATCCAAATCATTGTACTCCGTGGTACATCGTGCCATCTTCTCAACAAAGTCATCCACTTGTTCCTCTTGTGCCTGTTCATCTATGAACGTAGGCAAGTATGGTCTAGGGGTAGCCCTGCTACCCATCTGTCCATGTGGACTGCTCCCTCCATGGCTTCCCTCGGACTGATGATAGGGAACATGTTCGGAATTATACCTGGGAGCCTTTTCTGGATTATACCTGTTTCCACCATGTGATCCACCAGTCTCTCTATTTTCATACGTCTCTGGACCTTTCCCCTTGTGAGTCATTTGCATCAACAGTTCGCATATCCTAGTCTTGTTCTCATCCACCTTCCTCAGGTTCTCATCTACCTTCTTCAAGGTCTCAGTGATATCCGTCTGTCCCCTACGGTTTGCATCATAGTTCTCCTGCAAGTGGACGACCAGTTTACTTTCTGTTTGGTTTATGGTTTTATGGAACTCATGTGCTAAGAAAGCCAAGCCCTATGGCTCACGATCATCCCCTGAACCCTCCATTTCGTCTTCTGTTTCACTGGTCTGCTTCTTCCTTCGGCCCATATAGATACCACTGTACCTCTGCATGCGCTAATCCTCACAGGATGGGAGGATCGGAGCTCTGATACCACTATAATGTTCCCAAGCCAATTTTTTTCGCTTAGGAACACTAACTTACTCCTGACTTACTGTTTTAATGTTATGTATGCAGGTTGGCCACTGATATTTCGGCCTTAGGGTTTATTTCAGTTATTCAGTCACAGTTTATTCAAGATGCAGTTCAACATATAAAGATCTCAACAATACACAAGATATGGAACCAAAATACAGATCTGAACTTTATTATAAGAAAGCAAGCACCTGATACAATATAGAAGCAGATCTGGAATAGCTTCAAATGGCTTCAAGACAAGAATATGAGCTGCTACAAAATGCTCTCGGAAACACAAACTAAGCCTCCCAAAGGATGAAATGCAAGATGAGCACTCCAATACAAAAACTAGGGTTTGGCCTAACCCTCAAGCTACTGGAGTCTGGTACGTCCTGCTGAAGACTGTGAAGACCAAGGGTTCGGCCCTCCTGAAGAAGAAGACTCCCAAATGCTCCCAAACTCCACCAGATGATAGATCAGGGAAAGAGTAACCTCCTCCTGAAGTATGAAGCCCAAATACTGATTTCTCCTCCTCCAACTGCTAAAACCCTAATCTAGTACGGCCCTGTTGAAACCCTGAATATGGTCAATAACTCCGTCTGTTGAATGAGGCCTCTGAATCACCTGAAACTCTCTAGGATGATAGATCGGGCAGTCAAAAACCCCTGAGAGAAGTTTCAAGATCAGATCTGAGGTATAGCCTCCTAGATCTGAGAATCACTGAATCACCAAGACATCCTCTCTCCTCCAAAATCATCCCAACCTGCAAATAATGATATGGATGTGGTAACTCCTCACGAAAGCCTCCAAACTGATGAGCAAGGCCCTGCAAGCAAAAGCCTAATGCTGAAATCTCCAGAAGATCTCTCAACAAGTTGGATCGAACTGTTCCTCAACAAATGGTGCGCCCCTGCTAGAAAACCCTAACTAGTACGGCCCTGTTATCCTCCTAAATAGATGATGAATGTAGAATGGTGTGGGTGGAGTATTTCATCCCTGAGACCAAGCTTGGAACAAGGTGGGTGGAATCTTTCACCACTGAGTTATTCTCTAGGGTTTATAATATCAAAACCCTCAAAACTGTATGCTCAAGAGCATCAACAAGCAAATACCAAAACATCCAAGATGAAATAAGAGTTGCGCCTTAGTCTTTCCTTTATACTTCTTTCTGTTTCTCTGTTGAGTTAAGTTAACCCCTAGGGTCAACTCCTAACTCAACCTCCAACACTCTATTCCTTCATTGAGTTACTTCTTTATTCTTTTTACCTTTTCCCTAAGTCAACTTTAAAATATAACATTAGTTTGGTTGACTTTTCCCCATGCTCTGTGAGACTATGGTCTAGTGGGGATGCCTAGACCACTAAGTCTTCCCAGACCTCTTCATCAAGAAGTGGGGGACATTACAGGCTCATTGAAAACTCAACATGGTATCCGAGCAGGCTTGAAGAAGACCGTTGCACTTTAAAGTTGAAAACTCTAAACTCGGTTGTCGGTGTTTTGGGTTTGAAGAAATGATTAAGTCCGTCCCATTGAAAAACAATACAGCGATATATTTATATATATATATACCCACTAACCCAAGGCGAAGGCGCCAGTCTTGCAAGATAAGTACCAGTATACTACACTATAGGAAGCATTTAACTGTCCAAAAGACAATAAGAATAGTCAGAAGGAATAGAACAACATCAGCACAGTAATAAATTGCAAAAGACTTCATAGATTTTAGTGCGAACACATAATGACTTCAATCATACCCATACCTATATTAGTTATCATTTATGAGAGCAGCGGAGACTAGAATCCATCCATGTTAGGCTACAATTATAGTTAAAAATATGTCGCAGAGAACGCAAAGTTGCCACCCAAGTTTGTGTCTCGATCTACTTCCAATAGATTCGAAATGGGTTATTGTTATTCAGAGAAAGGGGAGCAGGGATTGATGCAACAAGTAGATGAGAGCAGCAGGCATTCGACTTCAATAGGTCACAGTACTACCAGTATCCTTACGGATATCAATCTTTCCATGCAAGTGTCCAATGGACTGATGCGTTATCGTTCAGCGCCGAGCTCCTTCCTTGCAAGCTTGGTGGATGAAGAAGGAGATTATTTGCCTCAGATTGCAAGCTCTCAAGAGCTTGATCATGTTGTTATAGATCGTTATTTCTCTATTGATTCTTCTTCTCTGACATCAAACTCCAATTCTGGAGTAATTCAATCACACGGGTTAGATAGATCTGCAGCGCACAAGGAACCCAAAATGTTTTCTAGGATAAACGCAGGGACTATTGTTGGGCTTAAGAGCGCTGGTGCTGGGAATGAGGATCTAGGCAAACACCGTCTTGCTTCAATACTTGAGAATGGGCTTGAGCCTGAGCCTTAGCCTTAGCCTGGGGAGGTGTTGACCACCTATTCAACTAGGGGGTCAATTCCATGTACCATGAAGATAGGCATCATCAGATGCTATCCAATCACAGACTTCTTGGTTCTACAAGGCATTTTTGGCTTTCAGCACATATTTTTGTAAATGGAATTTTCGCTCCCCTGTGTGGGATAATAATGTAATAGGTTTGCATGGATCATAGTTAGGTCAGTTACCTTAGGACTTCATCATTAGAGGAGTCCCTTTCACTGAGTGTTTTTTTTCATCAGGTTATTAATTTGGCCTAACTAGCCTTATTAATTTTCCTTGAATTTTTCACTCCCACAATAATTCCTCCAAAGTGGTGAATGGTGTTCTATTGGTTTAGTCCTCTAGTAGTTAGTGTCTAGGAACGTTGTAAATGACCATGTAAGACATCTCTCAAAGTTTTGCGGAATTCCGTCGAGTATAGATAGGTTTTTTTTAATTTATTAAAATTGCCTAAGTTGGGTAATTTTAATTAAATTTTGATAAAAAAATGTAAAAACTAGGTCCTTGGGCTTTTGCTAGGGGTATTTGTGCTCCAAAGAAATGGAATGAGACCCCCTACACCCTTGGACCAAATTTCAACTCAATTGGACGAGTTTTGCTAGGTGTTTGTCCATGAGGAATCTTAGTCAGTCAAAAACAACAATTTAATTGCTAGTCCTGACATAGGGAAAATGTCATTTTTTGTAAAATTGAGCTAAATGTGTGAAGTAAAGGTAGGAGATGATGTTTTTTCCTAAGCCTACCCTATCCTAACCTTTTCCTACCCATTACACACCCCCTAGACATAACACCCACTTCAAACAATTCCCCCCCCTAGGGGAATTGCGCCCCCCCTCATGAGAAAACTTTAGAAAGGGCAAAAATTAGAGGTGTGGGGCCCTCTCTCCCTTGATGTGCCCTCCTAAGCCTTCCACATCACCCTTTGACTTGGCCCACACCCTCCACCTCATTGCCATCTCATCTATCATCACCTAAACCCTAGAAATGCGCCCCCCTCCTTGAGATCCTCACTTGTGCTTGGTGGTGGACACTTGGCTTTGATCCAAGAGGGGTAACTTTGTCGCTCCAAGTATAAATGAAGGCGCTCTCATCCTCATTACCTCACCAATTCTTATGCTATTGTTATGCTACCCATTTTTCTCCTCACACTTCTCATCTCTCCCATCTTGCTCTCATCATTCTTGCTCTCACATTTGGAGAGGAGCTTCTAGCAACTAGTTGCTGCAACTTCCTACTTGATAATAGAAAGATCTTTGGAGGACATTCGTGTATCAAAGATTTGTCTTGGTGCATTTGAGATTGGAGGTGATATTGCATTTTGTTGAAGCTTTCTTAATCTATAGAGTAGATGTCCCAAGCAAACTAGTTTGCTTGGGTGGATCTCCAATAGTGTTGTTGTGAGGTCTATATGAATAGAGTAGTAGATTAGCAAATTAGTTTGTTTGATCTAGCTTATTTGCACACCATTTGCTCTTATTTTATAGATTGTCTCACAAGTTGCAGGTTATCTCAAGGGTTTGTAAGGCTAGCCTTGAGTTGGAAGCTTGCCTTCATAACCCAACTTGAACCTCCTTACTTTCTAGCATTCATTTTTTGTTCATACATTTCAGAAATTTGAGTTTGCTAACATCTTAGAATAGGTCATTCAATTATTTACTTGCTGAAATTTGTATGAAGAAATTTTTTGTGTAAAAACATAAATTTTCTTTCACTTTTTGTGTGTTTTGCAGCATCTCCAGCAAGCAATAGCTTAGAGGGGCTTCCGCAGTGCAACATATTAGATATCATTTTTTGGGGGGGATTAACTGTGTAGAGTAAGTCAATAATCTATGACCCATATGGGTCATAGATTATTGACTTACTCTATGCAGTTAATCCCGAACAAAAGAAAAAAAAATGATATCTAATATGTTGCACTGCAGAATCCCCTCTATGCTTAAATATAAGAGTCAAGGGAGCTCTAACTGGATAGTTCATAAGGCACAATACTTGCTAAGGTTTTGCAAATGGGGTAGCAAGCTAAGTGAGCTTGATTGTGGGGAAAACTCCACAGTTAAGCGTTCTTGAGCCAGAGGCGTCTTGGGATGGGTGACCACCTGGGAAGTCTTGGTTACCGGGTGCAAGCCCCGGAAGTGATGATTGATGCTATGCGATTCATTTCGTTGGTTTCAATCCCACTTCTTCACCCCTGTGAGCATCACCCGATGCAATGAGTGCTAAGTGGACTATTCAAATCATGAGAATTATTGATCAGTTGTGACTAATACTCATGGATATGGGTCATAGATTATTGACTTACTCTACGTAGTTAATCTCGAAAAAAAAATGATATCTAATATGTTGCACTGCGGAAGCCCCTCTATGCTTAAATATAACAGCTAAGGGAGCTTTAACTGGATAGTTCATAAGGCATAATACTTGTTAAGGTTTTGCAAATGGGGTAGCAAGCTAAGTGAGCTTGATTGTGGGGAAAACTCCATAGTTAAACACGCTTGAGCCAGAGGCGTCTTGGGATGGGTGACCACCTGGGAAGTCCTGGTTACCAGGTGCAAGCCCCGGAAGTGATGATTAATGCTATGCGATTCATTTCGTTGGTTTCAATCCCACTTATTCACCCCTGTGAGCATCATCCGATGCAATGAGTGCTAAGTGGACTATTCAAATCATGAGAATTATTGGTCAGTTGTGACAAATACTCATGGATATGAGTCATAAATTATTGACTTACTCTACGCAGTTAATCCCGAATAAAAAATAAATAAATAAAAACAATAGCTTGTTGTTTTTTGCAGATTCTCGCCAGTACAAGGGGAAGTGCTGCCCAAATTTGGTCACAAAACACTCAAGGAAGGCCTCACTTGGTTGGATAACAATACCCATCTCTTCCTTTAATATTTCTAGCATTGTAGCAAGCCCTAGGGAGTCCCTAAGAGGCTTGCATTCTTTCTTAATAATTTTCTGCAGTTTGTAATTTAGTTTAGTGCCTACATCTTGGTGTGAGCTTGGCTTAGCCAACCCCCAAAATTGTAAGGCTAGGATAACCTTTTAATTTTCTGCAATATTTATTTATTTGTTTGCCCCACTTGTCATTAGGACAAGGTTGTGTGGCTACGTTGTTTTAGCATTTTACTTCATTCATTTCAACCCTCTTTGGCACAAAATAAGAAGGCTTGCCTCCACCTTGTGCCATTGTATGTGGTTTGTTTAGTATAGTTTTATTTTTCAAACATTCAAGTTTTATTGTTGTCTGCACCTTGGATTGAGCTTGGGTTAGCCAACCCCCAAAATCATATGG
>ML791156.1:84833-95257 GCA_009831015.1 Picea engelmannii
CAATCCCCATTGCGGATTGATCATGTCGGCTATTGTAAAGGACCAAATCCCCTTTTGCGGATTGGTCAAAATGTAATTGTAATAGGCAGAATAAGAAGTCGGCCCCAGAATATATTAAAGGTGGTTATAACCACCCAGATTGAAAAGACGGCCCTGCCAGTGAAGAGACACTTCCACACGTGCCAAACTTGTATAAATAAGGAGGCTAGCGCCTCACTTGGACACACACTCACTTGTTCATTGAGAGACAAGTTTCGAAGCTGCAATTGGACAAGAGAGAGAGAGAGGCGCATCTTTGGGAAAGGACATTCTGTACTTGTTTGAATTATCTCTTGGCATTGTATTGGCTATCTATATTAAGGAAGTTTTGTTGGGTTTTCTGCCCCATTAGGGTTTCCCAAGATAAATGATGTGTCTCTTGTGATTGTGTATTTCTCAGTGATTCTATCTTATGCTATTGTTATCTATTGAAATGCAAAGAACTATAATAATGTCTTAAACATTAACATGGTATCAGAGCCAAGTTAAAGAGAGCATCTTTCACAAGAGAAAAGTGAAAAACGTCACTGTTGTCGTACATGCAAATTAGGGTTTTTTCTTGGTGAGGTATTTCAGCACTAAAACCATCTAGAAAAGTGCGCCCTTCCCCAAGGATCATTTTGGTGCCTTCAGTGCACCTTTTCAGTGGCTAGATCTCCTCGAAAGTGAAACCCTAGTTTCACAAAGTACTAGAAAACCAGAAGTACCAGAAGTACCAGAGTACCAAAAGTACCAGAAAACCAGAAGCACCAGTCCAGAAATCTGCAGATCAAGTTTGAGGGGGTAAAAGTTAGATTTTCAGAAATCTGACTGCATCAACTTACTCGCCTCAGCTCAACGCATCTATACCCTGGATCAGAATTTCAAATTTTGAAGTTTGAAAAAATAGGGTTTCCTCATAAAACCCAAAGTTGCAGTTGCAGTCTCAGAACCAGTTGTAGTATCAACTACAGTTGTAGTATCAGTTGCAATTGTAGCCGTAGTACCAGTTGCAATCACCCTTGAAGTTTTTAAGAGTTGGTAATGATTATCGTTGCTACCAGATGGTGCCACTACCTGCAAATACTATCAGAGGTATGTACTCACATATGTTTAAATGGTTAAACCTTAAAGAGTATTTGCAGGAGAAGGGATCTCTTGTCATAGATCCAGAAGGATCTCAAGATCCAACACATTCAGAGGAATGATGCAACCCAGGTGTGATTATTATGATATGCATCTTTTTGTTATGACATTATTTTTGCATGACCATCATTCTAACCTTTGATCCAAATCTAAGTCAAGGTATGAGATGGATTAAAAGTTGAGATCATAGAGCTTATCCTCTAACCCAACCTTCTGTCAAGATAGCATATTGTCTTAGTACAGAAGACAGGTTGAAGATAGCACTCATCATCTTGAGTGAAGGAGACTCGGAAGAAAAAGCAAGCACTCATTCCTGAGGACAAGACTCCAGGTTTGATTAATCAAGTTAATAAGATTCAAAGGTACACATGACAAGTTGATGACTATAGTTGAGATAGTAGTCTTTGTAAAGTATCATACTTGATAGCATATAGAGGTAAATGCTTAACGTAATCATTTGTCTAATACAACTAACACCTCCTCAAAGGAAGAATCTCATGTGTTAGTTCCAGGTTACCATGGAGGAATGTTTGATCACAACACTATGAGAGTGTTGACCTCATTTTGGTATTGTATTCCTTACCTTTAATCTTTGCTTCAGACAAGTTACAAGTGATAGCTATAAAGGAGCTAGTGTGATGATTGTTCGTGCTATTGCTTTATATTATCAAAAGGATATTATTCTTGCTTGTTGTTTTGTTGACCTTGCTCCAGGTCACAGGTAATAACCCTGAGGAAGCTATAGTGAAGGTTGCAGAAGGCAACGTACTAAAGGAGAAACCTTGAAAGAAGCAATCATCATTGGAAAAGAAGAAGGTGGCTTGTATAAGCTAAAGGATCACTTAGAAGCTGCCATGGCCCACGCCATTGAAAACCCATGTGAACTTTGGCATAGAAGATTAGCTCACATTAGCTACAAGGCGCTACCATACATATGCAAAGCGGTCACAGGTTTACCAGAACTTAAGGTTGACCATGAAGGCATATGCAATGGATGTGCACAAGGGAAGAACATCAAGAACCCTTTTCCGAAGAGAGACAACAAAGCAGGAGTCCTAGAACTCATTCATTCAAATGTGTGTAGCCCAATGCCATCGTCCTCCATTAGTGGGTATGTATACTATGTATCATTCATTGATGATTATTCTCATAAGACCTGGTTGTATCTCTTGAAATCTAAAGATGAAATGTTCAGCAAATTCAAGGAATTCAAAGCCTTGATAGAGAATCTTTCTGAAAGAAAGATCAAGATACTCAAGTCAGATAATGCAAGAGAATACACCTCAAAAGAGTTTGTGAACTTTTGCAAAGATGTTGGGATCAAGAGGGAACTCACTACTCTTTATAATCCTCAACAAAATGGTGTAGATGAAAGGAAGAATAGAACGATAATGGAAGTCGTGAAGACCATGATCCACGATCAAGATCTTCCTATGTGCTTATGGGCAGAAGCAACAATGACAGTCGTATATGTGCAAAACCGATTGTCCCATAGTGCACTTGGGTTCAAGACCCCGGAAGAGATATTCACCGAAAAGAAGCAAGAGGTAAGCCATCTCAAAATAGTTGGTTGCCCAGTATTCATACATATACCGAAAGAGAAAAGAAACAAGCTGGAACCCTCAGGAAAGAAGGGAATATTTGTGGGATACTGTGAGGTCTCCAATGCCTTCAAGATCTATATACCAGGTCACCGCCACATTGAGATCAACAGGGATGTGACCTTTGATGAAGATGTAGCGCTCAAGAAATCGGGAAAATGCCAGCTGGAAGAGGTATATGAAGAGGAACCCGTAATCCCCAGAGTTGCAGAATCAATGAGGGAGGTTCCCAGAGCTGCTGAACCAGTGACGGAAGTCGTAACTTCCCCTTACGAGGAAATTCTAGAAGATCGTGACATAGTAGAATTTCAAGAACCTCCTCAGATGACAATCTCCCATAAAAGAAAGCCTGCTTGGGCAAGAGAGCTAATTCAAGATGGAGAGAAGTATGGTGTTCCCGAAGGAACAACGAGATAGGTAAAGAGACCTAAACCATTCTCCAGTTATATCGATTTGATGTGTGATCTCCTAGAGAAAGAGCCTACCTGCTTTGAAGAAGCCATTCAGAAGAAAGAATGGGCAGATGCCATGACAGAAGAATACCAATCCATAATAAAGAATAATGCATGGGAAATAGTTCCTAGACCGAATAGCAAGGATGTGGTATCGTCCAAATGGCTCTTCAAAATAAAACATGTTGTTGATAGAAGTATTGAGAAGTATAAAGCAAGATTTGTAGCTCGTGGCTTTTCTCAAAAAGAAGGCATTGACTATGAAGAGGCATTSTCTTTTGTAGCCAGATACACTTCGATCAGAACCATCATAGCCCTTGCAGCTAAGATGAAGTGGAAGTTACACCAGATGGACGTAAAGACAGCTTTCCTAAATGCTGTCATCAAAGAAGAAGTGTATATAAAGCAACCTCAAGGATTTGAAGTTGAAGACAGGAAGTCTCATGTCTGCAAGTTGAAGAAGGCTCTATACGGATTGAAGCAAGCTCCTAGAGCTTGGTATGGCCGGATAGACAGTTTCCTGACGAGCTTGGGCTTTACCAAGAGTAAAGCAAATTCTAACCTCTACTTCAAGGTCATGAACAATGAGCCAGTGGTATTATTGCTATATGTGGATGACTTATTGTTAACTGGAGAAGAAAAGCTCATCACCAAATGTAAGAAGAGGCTTGCTTCAGAATTTGAGATGAAAGACCTTGGCCTAATGCATTATTTCTTAGGTCTTGAGGTATGGCAGAGTCCAGAGAGGATCTTCCTTAACCAAGGGAAGTATGCAGTCGAAATCCTGAAGAGATTCAACATGTTAGAGTGCAAGTCCATGAATACATGCATGGAAACGAAGTTGAAGCTAATGGTTGACACTTCGTCAGAATTGATTGATGCCACACTGTATAGACAAATTATTGGATCGTTGATGTACCCGACGAACACCAGACCAGATATTTGTTTTGCCGTGAACACCTTGAGTCAGTTTCTGGTAGAACCCAGACATGTTCACCTTGTGGCTGCAAAACATGTGATGAGGTATCTTAAGGGTACATTAGATTGTGGTCTCGGTTATGATGGAGATCATGATTTCACATTGAGTGGGTACACTGATTCAAATTGGGCTGGAAGTGCTTCTGATAGGAAGAGCACTTCAGGATGTTGTTTCAGTTTGGGATCATCCATGATCTCATGGCAGAGTAGGAATCAATCCAGTATTGCTCTCAGCACAGCGGAAGCAGAATATATTGTTGCGTGTTCTGCTAGCTGCGAAACTATATGGCTTCGTAAGTTGTTGACCGGCGTGTTTGACCTAGAGATGGAAGCAACCACGATCCTATGTGACAACCAGAGCTGCATAAAGATGGCAAAGAATCATGTATTCCATGACAGGTCGAAGCACATAGAGATTCGATATCATTACATCTGTGACATGGTGTAGAGGGGAGCCATAAAGCTCCAATACGTTGGCACGGATGAACAGGTTGTTGATGTGTTGACCAAGCCTCTATCTCGTGTAAAGTTTGAGCACTTTCGAGATAAGCTTGGTATAGTCCAAAAGGACCTTCCTCGAAAGAGGGAGTAGTGTTGTGATGAGATATACCTAGTACTATGCTTCCAGTTTAACCGTTGTGACATAAAGCAAGTCTAATTGTTGCGTTGAGATGAGACTAGTACTGTGCTTCCAGCTTGAGAGCTGTGACATAAATCCAGTCTAGTATCTTGCTTCCAGCTTGAGCGCTGTGACGTAAAGCAAGACGTTGAGATGAGACTAGTACTGTGCTTCCAGCTTGAGAGTTGTGACGTAAATCCAGTCTAGTATCTTGCTTCCAGCTTGAGTGTTGTGACGTAAAGCAAGACGTTGAGATAAGACTAGTACTGTGCTTCCAACTTGAGAGTTGTGACGTAAAGCCAGTCTAGTATCTTGCTTCTAGCTTGAGTGTTGTGACGTAAAGCAAGACGTTAAGATGAGACTAGTACTGTGCTTCCAGCTTGAGAGTTGTGACGTAAAGTCAGTTTAGTATCTTGCTTCCATCTTGATTGTTGTGACGTAAAGCAAGATGATGAGATAAGACTAGCACTGTGCTTCATGCTTGATAGTTGTGACGTAAAGCCAGTCTAGTATCTTGCTTCCAGCTTGATTGTTGTGACGTAAAGCAAGACGAGTATCTTGCTTCCAGCTTGATTGTTGTGACGTAAAGCAAGACAACTATTGTGCTTCCAGCTTGATAGCTGTGACGTAAAGCCAGTCCAGTATTATGATGATGAACCAGCCTCATGCTATGATGATGATGTATTAGTTTTATACTAATTCATATTGATGCAGATGATGATTGCATTAATTTGAGAATGACAATGTTGTCGATGAAGAAAACTTCCGATGATTTATAGATACGCCAGTCAATGTTCCAAGACGATATTGATGATGTTGTCCTCCTGATGTCGTTGATGATGCAGTCCTCTCTCTCGCCTGATGTTGTTGAAGAATACCCTTCTTGTTAAGGGGGAGTGTTGAAATAATGTAACTGCAAAGTGTATTCTGATTATTATTTGAAATATTATTCATTGGATCAATGCCCATTGTGGATTGATCATGTCGGCTATTGTAAAGGACCAAATCCCCTTTTGCGGATTGGTCAAAATGTAATTGTAATAGGCAGAATAAGAAGTCGGCCCCAGAATATATTAAAGGTGGTTATAACCACCCAGATTGAGAAGTCGGCCCTGTCAATGAAGAGACACTTCCACACATGCCAGACTTGTATAAATAAGGAGGCTAGCGCCTCACTTAGACACACACCCACTTGTTCATTGAGAGACAAGTTTCGGAGCTGCAGTTGGAGAAGAGAGAGAGAGAGAGAGAGAGAGAGAGAGAGAGGCGCTTCTTTGGGAGAGGACATTCTGTACGTGTTTGAGTTATCTCTTGGCATTGTATTGGCTATCTATATTAAGGAAGCTTTGTTGGGTTTTCTGCCCCATGAGGGTTTCCCAGGATAAATGATGTGTCTCTTGTGATTGTGTATTTCTCAGTGATTCTATCTTATGTTATTGTTATCTATTGAAATGCAAAGAACTATAATAATGGCTTAAACATTAACATTTAATGGCTTAAAAATTATCTAGAAGTAGAAGTAACACACATTAATGCTAGTTTAGGCCCATGGAGGCATAGTGATCTATTTTATGCTTTCTCAATCTTTTACTTCCAAGTTTCCATTTCATCAAGTACTTGTTTCTAGTTCATAATCTTTCACAATCACTTTCATTTTATTGCAAGTATCATGGGCATGTTGTGAATGGTTTAAGGAAACTTATCTTTCATTTCTTGAAGTTATCAAGTTCTTTCATGTTATTTCAAGCTTTATCTTGTGGTTAAGAACTTCATTATTTGCAAGCAATTCAATTTCGTTTTTGGTTCAAGCCTATGTTGCAGGAAACGCCCCCCGCCCCCCTCTGTTTCGGAGCCCGAAACGGTATGGTACGCCGAAACGGGTACGGTACGGCCCCGAAACGCTGCTGGTCGTACCGTACGGCGTTTCTCGAAAGGGAAATGTCGTATGGTACGGCCGACGGCGTTTCGGGGCCGTACCGCGCCCATACGGCCAGGTTTCCGCGGCTTTCAAAGGGAAGTTAGGCAAATAAAGGGGTCGTGGGCCCCCCAAACTTCCAGTTAGTGTTACTTGCATCATGTAATGAATGATATTCATCAGCTATGGGGAGCATAGTTGCAGGGAGCGTCCCCCCCCCCCGCTCCCAAGGCGTTCCCTAATGGTAATGTTAAATTCTTAAAGTAAAAGGATAAAAATGAAAGATAAAGTAAAAGTGACATTTTCTTTATCTTTCATTTTTATCCTTTTACTTAAATTTTTAACATTACCATTAATTGTTTCAGGATGTTTGAGAGTGGTTCCAACCTCATTAGACTTTATATGGAGAAAGTAGAATTTTAGGTCCCATTGAAAATTCAGCAGACTTAACGGTTTTCAGGATTTCAAGATTGGCAAGATTACAATGTTTCCACTGGATTCTATCAAGTATGAGGGTATGGAACTGGCACTTAATCAAGACCACCAAGCCCTCGATATACCCCAATGTTGGTGGTGTTGATTGTTAAACTCCTTTGTCATGGACTTAGCAAAAATGTACCCTTCACTCAAACCAGAATCATTGATTAGGCATGTTAAGCTTTTTCTACCATATTTTAAGGCAGGGATTAGGTAGTTTTCCTTCTAAAATGTCATTTATGTATATCATTATGTTTTTCTTGCAATATAATGCTTTATTTTTTTTAAAACTATATATATATATATATATATATATATATATATATATATATATATATACGACGTTTCCCCCGACGTTTCCATTTTTTGAGGGCCTGTTTCGTATCGTATCTGTTTCGGAAACTTCGTATCGTTTCCCCGTTTCGTGCAACTTAGGTTCAAGCACCTAACTTTTGGCAAGAAAAATCTTGTCCAACACCTAACACCAACTTAATCAACCTTAGTTTCATAGGCCTAAAATTTATTAGACTTAATAGGGCACTCATTACTGACCCAACTTTGCCACTTAAACGGGGATTGAAAGGAAGCAACAGAAGGTTATAGGTCGAGGACAATCTCACGGCACTCAGCGTCCTTTCCGAGAGTACTGCATTCCCTGGGTTGACCTGTGGAGCTAGGGTGGGGCCTTGTTTGCCTCACTTCTTGAGCACCTAGCAACTACTTGGTACAAGCAGGGGAAGTCTTGAGGTTGACACTTAGTTAGGATTTAATCATTAACTTAATAACTTTAACAATCCTTAATCCACTTCAACCATTTGGGATTTCACTTTGGCACTTACATCATCTTATGGTTTACATTTAAATCTTGCAAGCTCTCAATTCTCATTTACTTTCCATGCAAGTTTATTTGAATGTTGTGGATAATTAACTAAGTGGTTTTAGTTGCGCCCTTGCCCTTGGAGGCCCTTTTTAAAGTATTTCATTTTTGGTTTAAGTTCTGTGTTGATATATTGAATCAGCCCTCCTTGAAGTTGCGCACCCCTTAAAGGCACTTCATTGTTGCGTTTTGTCACAATATAGTTATGCATCCTTTGGAGACACTCTATTGCTGAGCATGCTAGCTTGATGTGTTGGTAATCGCTTTCATTTGAGACATCTTCTTTTCCTGCACAAGTCAAGCAACATAGTTAGTGTTTGTATTTCTTGTTCATAGTTGTATCATCTATTTATCTTGTATTTGGTTGTAACTTTGTATCTAATTGTAGTCTTTGTATCTAGTCTCTTTGTAATCTTGTGTAATTATTGTAAAATCTATCTCCCTTAAACTTTAGTTGACCCCTTTCCCAACCTTAGGCACTAGTCTTTAGTAGTCTTAGAAAAGGGCTTGCTTTTCATTTGAATTGTTGCACATTGCATTATGCCTTTGCATATAGACTAGATCTTTCCCCCTAACCTTTTAACTAATTGAAACCAACTCCTAGAATTAATCTCTAATATCACATAGTAACTAGGGTCTAGCCCCCTTGGCTTCCCTAGGAGTAAGCCTAGACAAAAGAGGTTCAAGTCAAGGTGACAGTGAGCTTTGAACCTAGGCATTGTGCCTCTAAGGACACACTAAGTGAGCAGGACTTAGCTGACGTTTTCAAGTGTGTATAAGGACGGCAACAGGAGGTAGTCTCCCAGGACAGTTTTTTAGGGTTAGTAGTTAGTTAGGGCTTCAATTTATAAAAGTTTTGAGAGTTGTTTCTATCACTTTCACTTCAACGTTGCAGGCTAAAGATCAATGCATAGGGTTATGGAGTCAAAAGGTGAAGGACGCACAAGTTGAAGGGGATGAGATTTAAAGGACAAGAGGGAAACGTTTCAAGGTGTTGCTACAGCAGGGCCTTAAAGACAGAACCCTAGGGAAGAGAGGCTCTCTCCGGTGTTGCTTAAGCAAGGCCTCGTGCTCTCTCCTTCTTCCCGGCAACGGCTAGCTCAAAAAACAAATAAAATCAAGACAGGAGAGTTTAAAGACTGAGAGTGTTGCAAAGGTAAGGCTCTTTCATCAAACCCTAAAAGAAAAACGGCCCTAGGTGTAGATAACCTAGGCCTGGGACGTCCTCTTCTTCTTGAGGTTTAAAGGTACGACTAGCATAAAGGGAGAAGAAAGAAAGAGTGTAGCAATGGCTAGGCTCTTTTCTTCTTCTTCAATGGCTAAAAGGTTTCTCTATCAGGGGACATGAGACAACGACCTATTTGTCCCCTAGGGTTTTGATTCAACAATAATTATAAATAGATGCAAGAAATTAAACAACAACCATTCAATCAAGAAGTTTTGCAGAAAAATACTTACAAATCATCAAGAAAATAGCATGCAAACCCTAGTTGTAAACCTTCCTTCAAGAAAAACACCATAAGTTGCCAAAAATCTCCTCTCCAAACAAGTGTGCCTTCCTCAAAATAGCCAATAACCCTAATAGGGCGCAAAAATCAGACCTCACTAGGAGAGTGAGTCATCTGTTGTGTCAAAATGAGGATAAAACTCCTCAATATATACTGTATCAATGACCTTTAATTAATTTAGGTCATTAAAAATAGCCGACAAGGCTACAAACCAAAATCATACTGTTTTTACATTAAATTGTCAAATTAAAACCCTAACTGAGCTGTAATAAAGGTAAAATCCCCTTCAAGGGATGCCCTAGACCCTTTCAGCGCAAATGGGACATCCAGGAGCAAAACGTTCGCCCCCCAGGGGCCTCTCCAACATGCCACACGTGCCACTGCTGCCCAGTCTGCCTCCAAAGGTGACCATGAAGCTGGATGACGTCATGGTGGTGATGGGGACGTTCTGAGGCTTCCAAGGCCAACGTTCCACTGAAAAGGGGTCATTCCCCCTAGGCCGGGCTCTGCCAAAGTGTCTCTGGAAAAATGTCCTCTTCTTCTCCGGTGCAAAACCTTAATCAAGCACTGTCTCGTCTCTGCCACTCTGACGGGATTTCAGCAACCATATGATGGGCTCTTCAGCCCCATGGAGGTCCGAACTAATCATCTCCCCATGTGTACCGGTCCAAATGGTACCTATCTGTCGGGCATGGTATATCTGAAAATGCTATTGATAACATTCCTGATTTTTTTGATCATACTCATCCTGGTGCTCATATCTGGGCTTTCACTAAGTATATCGAGAAGTGGTATGATCCACCTATTCATGAGGATGTTCTAATGCAATTATT
>ML791156.1:100708-118066 GCA_009831015.1 Picea engelmannii
CCCTTTGGCCTATAAACAATTAAAACTAACTCCTAGAACACTTGTAATTAAAATCAACTTAGTAACGTAGGGACAACCCCCCTTGGCTTCCCTAGGAGTAAGCCTAGACGGAAGAAGTTCCTGTCAAGGTGACAGTGTGGGCATGGACTTAGACATTGTGTCTCCGAGGGCACACTAAGTGAGCCGGACTTAGCTCACGTCTGCAAGTGTGCATTAGGGCGACAACAGGTTCCATTGCATTCCAACGATTTCCATGATTTTAAGTATTTTGAGCTATAGGTTAATTAAATTCACTGAAGAGGTCATTTTGGGCACAATACTTGGAGGAACCTCTCAGTGTAATAGATCATTGGAATCGGGGGGAACAACACTACAGGATAGGATGATGAAAAGTGACTTTCAGTGGCTAGGGAAGCCACAAGGAGAGATAAGGTGTTTTTCAGAGGTAAAAAGGTTAATTAATTAATTAAAGTGATTTAATTAATTAATTAATAATTAATAAAGTAAAAGTCACTTTGGAGGGACAAGGTGAGCAGGAAGTATAAAGGAGAGGCAAGGGCCTCTATTCTCTCATTCATGTATGATTATCTTTTGATATCTGGCTTCTAGCTAGTGAGCCCATACCTTGGGGGGTTTGAGGGTTTTGACTTAACAAACCCTAGAGGACGATTCGGTGGTGAAAGATTCCACCTAACTTGTCCCAAGCTTGGTCTCGGGGATGCAATACTCCCCCACACCATTCTACTTCAGATCTACTCAGATGCAAGAGTGTTCTACACCAGCAACGGGTACAGGAGGAGAGAGGGCGCACCATTGGGGGTTTCCAGCAAGGGGGGCGCACCATTCTTTGAGGGAAGTTCGTTCCAAGAGATTGGAAGGGCTTCGGAAGATTCTAGCACTTGGGTTTTCATTGCATCGTCTTGGCCATTAGATCTAGTGCATTCCAGAGGAGTTTCATGTGCCATTTGATTTATTGGATGCACTGGACGAATTGGAGAAAAGGAGGGCATTTTTGAGATTTAGATCTATTCAGTTTGGAGGGGTTATACTTCATATCTGACCTGGAGACTTCACCCGGTGGCTTGCAATGTCCCGATCTATCTTCCTAGCATGTTTCGAGGCATTTGGAGGCCTCCTTCATTAGGGCTGAATTATTGGGCACTTCAGGGTTTCAGGAGGGTGCAGCTTCATTGGAGGATTCAACATTTGGAGGAGTTATCCATAGCATTTCAGCCTGAGACTTCAAGAGGGGGATCCTATCACCCCGATCTATTATTCGACCGAGTTTGGACTCATTTGGAGGCTTTCTTCAGTTGGGCCGAATTATTGAGGGTTTCAGTCTTCTACTAGAGCGTGGCTTTTCCAGTTGGGGGTTTGCTATTGCATACAGCCTAGATCTCTTCTTGTGTTCGGTCTTCATTGTGTATTCATCCTTTGGAGGCTTTCATCTTCTTCCAAGGAGCATTTTGTAGCAGCTCTTATTATGTTTATTGGATCCATCTGCTGATCATTCCAGATTGGCCTCACTCTTGTATCAGGTTCTTGCTCATTATATTAATAAAGGTCAGCTCTTTGCTATTGGTTCCATATCTGGTGTATATTGTATTTCCATTGATTATATCTTCATATCTATGTGTGATAACTAAATATAAACCCTAAGGCCGAATTAAAGAAGTCAATCTGCAAGTAAACACCCAAACATAAGTAAATCAGCAAAGTGTTTGACGAAATGCCACAACCAGAAACAGTTTAAAAATCATGCAAAAACGTGATGTTCCTGGCATCTTGGCTTGGGAACATTACAGTGGTATCAGAGCTTAGACTCCTGCCAGCCTGAGGGGTCTTCCATAAGGAGAAATGGATATGTTATACTTTGCTAGAGAGATGGTATTCTGTGAGAGGAAATATTAAGCCCTTAGTGAGGGAACTAGGGCTCAAATAACCTTCCAACAGTTTGTAGCCTTAAAAAATCCTAGGTGGAGCAAAGATGAGGTTACACATTGGATAAAGATAATAGAGGGAAAGAGAGCTATGGTAGCTAGATGGAAGGAAGAACAGAGTAACCCCACACCCATTAGGAGCAGGCAACTTTGTTACAGTTGCAAAGTGCCTTGGGAACCAGATCATAGATGTAGGAGTAAAGGTAAGAAGCACATTATTGAGGTGCACTATGACAGTGATGATGAGGTGTGTGAGAATGCAGAGATAGATGCTTATTTGGAGCAGTCTGATGATTCTAGGGACTCTTGCACAGAGGCTACTGATTCTTGCACGCTTGAGGAGGATAGTAGCCCTTGCACATTGGAGGAACAGTGGGATAGACAGGATGGTGACTCTTGCACAGAGGCTAGCACGCTTGAGGAGGATAGTGATCCTTGCACATTGGAGGAACAATGGAATGGACAAGAGGATAGTACCTTTATTTCAGCAGACATATCACATACCGTTGATGACCTTACACCTCAGCGGAGTGGTGACACTAGTGAGAATTCACACGTGTTAGCAACTACAGATGACGAGCTTCCCATGATGACCATGACACATCTGTCATCTTTCCAGACTTCCCTGATAGCCACAACACATGAGGATAGCAGTGGCATGTCAGATATGATGGAGGAGTTGTACGTGAGGGATACACACTAGAGACATATGGATCCACAGATCCCGGAGGAGATACATGACGTGCAGATAGTTGACCTTACACTCACATATCAGCATGAGGAGAGTGGGTCACTTCTTTTGGAGACTCCATTGTTTGATCAGGCGGTGGAGATTGGCAGTTGGATGGGACACTTACTTCCAGGACCAGCCTGCAGTGAGGAGGGTGTACTCCTTATTGGTCAAGATGACCATAGCACGTGTTTGGACACATTTATATGGGATCCAAGCGCAGATCATAATAGCAGGGTGAGTGCACCAGAGGATACGGCTGTTCATACAGGTTACAATGTGATTCAGAGGGAGCTCGCAGTTGATGATGATGTGCAATCACATATAGGAGGACCCAGTGGCACAGTGGACAGGGGGCAGTTCAACGCTTTATATTCTACAGAGAGTGTTGTTGGGGATTCCAGTGTTGGCACTAGCAGTGAGAGGCATGAGGTAACACCTCAGCATGACTGTGATCAGGAGTCACACCACTTAGCAAGACAGTTGAGAGTCAGTGAGGATATGATCATGGCAGCCACTAGGCATTTTGATGGCACACATGCATTGGTGGTCAATTACTATTGGAGGGCATTGGTGGCACATGGTAGTGCAGATGAGGGATTTGCCATGGATGACCTTCATACTCTCAAGGAGAGAGTGTCTATATGATGAGGACTGACTACCAGCAGTTGTTGATAGACAGGGACTACCTACTGGGGATTGGTGAGATGTATCACATGGCCTTGAGGGAGCAGGAGTTGGAGGTGGACAGACTCACTCAGGAGTTGGAGAGAACTCGAGGATTCTTGAGAGGCACACAGACAGCCCTTCAAGAATCAGAGTCCAGCTCAAAAGAGCTTCCTGAGAAGATTCATCAGAGATCCACTTCATCTATCTTAGTGGATAATCAAGTATGTCATTCAGTCACATTGCCAAAGGATGTTGGTGGTCTAGCAGAGGAGCATGAGGAGTACCCAGGATCACTGATGAGTACAGGGAGCTATGATCGGGAGGCACAAGAGCTACCCTCTATGAGGATCTTTGAGACAGTCGAGCACTCACATATGCATAGGGACTCCCCAGGGACAGTTTTGAGGACACTTCCATTTGTGTTCCGAGAGCGGTTGACCTTTATATAGAGGTTGATCCAGTAGTACACCTAGGATCTACGATGTAGCATGGGTATACGGGAGACGACATGAGTATGCCGGAGCATACAGTGGTGAGTGATAGCTCATAGAGACATGCCGAGATGTATGGTGAGATTCAGAGGGGTGTATTGCCTTGCAGGGAGGAGACATACTTAGGGAAGCATGCAAATGCCACTCCTTTGCAGCAACACATAGTTATGAGAGAGCACCTTCACCGTGTCAGCAGTTGCATGGGAGATGAGGGATGGAGGTTGGTTGACCAACAATTGGAGGAGTTACTTCCGATTGTACTGGATGGTTGGGACTCGGTGATGACTACAGGCGAGTATTTATCATGGATACCGATGGACAAGCTTTTGGTCGAATCCTTGGGATTGACCAAAGCATGTGATATCTTCCAGTCCTACAGTCAGCTGCAGATGTTTCTGTTAGCCTTCCCTGACACTTTTATCATAAACAACAGCATGAGGAGAGATAGAGAGTGGTTGAGGACATGGGGAGTGGCTAGGCCGAGACCACTTGACACGAGTGTTTTTTCGGCATCCAGCAGGATAGAGGTGGATCGTCATAGGCAGCCAGTTGAGACTTGGTGCGTGATGGTGAGCAGCATAGGCCAGGTGATAGCAGATGAGCACAGAGGGCTTCTAACAGTCATCAGTCGGACACAGGATCAGTTAGAGGAGATTTGAAATGATAAACTTCCAAGTTTTCCATGGGATCCGGGAGTTCATTTGGTTAGCAGGATGTTTCACTACATGATGACCCAGGTTGCACCAGAGAGCCACATACTCCACCTTGGGTTGGTTGGGAGTGGGCCTGCAGGGACTTGTCCTATGGAGCGAGGCAGCTTTTCACTCTTGATCATCATGATCGGGCATGGAGATGGTTGGGCAGGTACTACTTCCACAAAGATGTTTTTACAAATGCAGCTTCTAGACAGAAGATCCAATTGCCACAGGTATTTCAGCTTGAGGATCCAGGAGTGGGGGATCCTGTATATATGCAGGGAGCAGTCTGGCATGGTCAGCGTAGTGCAGCGCCAGCATGGTGATCTTCGACAAAGACTAGCATGGGACCCAGGGATTGCAGGGTTGAGAATTTCACTGACTGACAGGGGTGAGTGGACCCTTGCAGGGGGAAGTTGTTTTGACTTTCCATTGAGCTTCAGTGTTGAGGAGAGCACATCTCTTGAGGGTGTCTCACGGAGGTCTTGCAGTACCTCATTCTGGCATCAGCATGTGCAGTTGATGGAGGTCGTGTTGATCTTGGTAGGGTCTTGGAGGATGGACTCATTCCGAGATGAGGCCATGTGTCATGTGCAGAAGATTCACGGAGTTGATATATCTCAGGGCTATACTTCACAAGGTATTGCAGTTCACTTCCCGATATGGGACCCAGGGGGTGGAGTGTATGATAGTTCATCTCTAGATGGGACCTACTGTGTGTCCCACAGGTGGACATGGGACCCCGGTATTGTATTTGGATGGGTTCAGTTATTGCTTGAGGAAAAGCAATATTCTAGCAAGGAGGACTGTAATGTCCCCACTTTGGGACATCAGGTTATTACAAGGTGTTATGATGACCAGAGTAGCCAGATGGAGATTATAGCGAGTATAGGAGCTATCGAGGGATATTTTGGGGTCCGACTTGCATCGCTCATCCTATTTCAACATTATGATCCATTCCGCATAGATTGGCTTTGGTTCCCTTGCATTCCGACGATTTCCATGATTTTGAGTATTTTGAGCTATAGGTTAATTAAATTCACTGAAGAGGTCATTTTGGGCACAATACTTGGAGGAACCTCTCAATGTAATAGATCATTGGAATCGGGAGGAACAACACTACAGGATAGGATGATGAAAAGTGACTTCTAGTGGCCAGGGAAGCCACAAGGAGAGATAAGGTGTTTTTCAGAGGTAAAAGGGTTAATTAATTAATTAAAGTGATTTAATTAATTAATTAATAATTAATAAAGTAAAAGTCACTTTGGAGGGACAAGGTGAGAAGGAAGTATAAAGGAGAGGCAAGGGCCTCTATTCTCTCATTCATGTATGATTATCTTTTGATATCTGGCTTCTAGCTAGTGAGCCCATACCTTGGGGGTTTGAGGGTTTTGACTTAACAAACCCTAGAGGACGATTTGGTGGTGAAAGATTCCACCTAGCTTGTCCCAAGCTTGGTCTCGAGGATGTAATACTCCCCCACACCATTCTACTTCAGATCTACTCAGTTGCAGGAAGGTTTTACACCGGCCACAGGTACAGGAGGAGAGAGGGCGTACCATTGGGGGTTTCCAACAAGGGGGGCACACCATTCTTTGAGGGAAGTTCGTTCCAAGAGATTGGAAGGGCTTCGACAGATTCTAGCACCTAGGTTTTCATTGCAGGGTCTTGGCCATTAGATCTAGTGCATTCCGGAGGAGTTTCATGTGCCATTTGATTTATTGGATGCATTGTACGAATTGGAGAGAAGGAGGGCATTTTTGAGATTCAGATCTATTCAGTTTGGAAGGGTTATACTTCATATCTGACCTGGAGACTTCACCCAGTGACTTGCAGTCTCTCGATCTATCTTCCTAGCAAGTTTCAGGGCATTTGGAGGCCTCCTTCATCAGGGCCGAATTATTAGGCACTTCAGGGTTTTAGGAGGGCGCAACTTCATTGGAGGATTCAACATTTGGAGTTATCCATAGCATTTCAGCCTGAGACTTCGGGAGGGGTATCCTATCACCCCGATCTATCATTCGGTCGAGTTTGGACTCATTTGGAGGCTTTCTTCAGTTGGGCCGAATTATTGAGGGTTTCAGTCTTCTACTAGAGCGTGGATTTTCCAATTGGGGGTTTGGTATTCCATACAGCCTAGATCTCTTCTTTTGTTCGATCTTCATTGTGTATTCAGCCTTTGGAGGCTTTCATCTTCTTCGCGGGAGCATTTTGTAGCAGCTCTTATTATGTTTATTGGATCCATCTGTTGATCATTCCAGATCGGCCTCACTCTTGTATCAGGTTCTTGCTCATTATATTAATAAAGGTCAGATCTTTGCTATTGGTTCCATATCTGGTGTATATTGTATTTCCATTGATTATATCTTCAGATCTATGTGTGATAACTAAATATAAACCCTAAGGCCGAATTAAAGAAGTCAATTTGCAAGTAAACACCCAAACATAAGTAAATCAGCAAAGTGTTTGACGAAATGCCACAACCAAAAACAGTTTAAAAATCATGCAAAAACGTGATGTTCCTGGCATCTTGGCTTAGGAACATTACATTGACGAAAAATAAAAGATGATGATTCAGACGAGATTATTCCAAAATGTGTACTAACAGCTGATTGGATCATTGATGTATCTGGTTAACACTAGACCTGATACATGCTATGCAGCGAATGTGCTTAGTCAATCCATGAGTCAACCAAGACAGACTCGCTGGATAGCAATAAAGCATGCACTGAGATATATACGAGGCACAGTTGGATATGGCCTAAGATATGCCTCCAGTGTGAACTTGAGTTTGCAGGGATATGGCGATACAGATTGAGCAGAGAGTACAGTGGACCGAAAGAGCACATTCGGTTGTTGTTTTACCGTAAAGGTTGCCATAGTTTCTTGGTGCAGCAAGAAACAAAGCTCGGTGGCCTTGAGTACCACAGAAGCAGAGTATATATCATTGAGTGTGTGAAGCAGTGCGGCTTCATAAACTTCTGACAGATTTACTTGAACATTAGATGGATTCTATGTTCATAACCAGAGTTGTGTGAATCTCTTTGAGAACCTTTTGTTTCATGATACATCGAAACACGTTGAGATAAAATATCATTTTCTTAGACATGATGTAGAAGAAAGCAGTACACGTGTTGTACCTTCCTACATATGAGCAGATTACAGACATCTTCACCAAACTGGCTTGGTGAAGAATACCTCCCTATTTGAGAGGGAGTGTTGATGACTACAACCAAGACAAAGTTCGAGTACTTTCGTGCGAGACTTGGCCTGATGGAGAATGCCTCCCTAGCTGAGAGGGAGTGTTGATGATTACAGCTGCGTGAGACATCCTCCAGGACACAGACTAATTGAGTCAACCTGAGAGAGAGCCCATGAGTTGGGTGTGTGGTTCCTATCTGAGACAGAACTGGAACGTAGTGATGGCCTCATCCTTACAGAGAGTTGAGAAGAACTCCAGATAATTCTCCTGTGTAACGCAGTGAGAAAGGAGATCTGTTGAGTTGGACGTGCCCGTGGCTGAGCACAAGGTGAATGTGTGAATTCCCATGAGTTGGGTGCATCGTTATGAGACAGAGATGAAGACGATGTATTAGCCTCCTCTGAGCAGAGAGTTGAGATGATGAACTCCAAATGACTCTCCTGTGTAATGCAGTGGGAAAGAAGATCTGTTGAGTTGGACGTGCTTGTGGATGAACACAGGTGAACGTGATCCTAGTGGCTGGGCACTATTGAGTGTGGTTCTCCTGTGAGACGCAGTGAGATAGAGATATGGACATCCCTATGGATGTGCCCCTAGTGGCTGAGAACTAGTGGGTGTATGAGATCCCTTGCTATATTGTTCAAGAGTCAGAATTACCTGTAACCCTAATTGTTATGTAAAGGGTACAGGTCAGCCCCACCTTAATGTAAAAGATAATTAATGTAAAAGGTAATTAATATAAAAGATAATTAATGTAAAAGATAATTAATATAGTAAATATTTTGAGTGATTGAAGTCGGCCCTACTGTGCCAATAGACACATCATTTGATGTGACAAGTCTTATATAAATAAAGGTGAATCCCGATTGAGGAAACACACTTAACATTGTGTCATCTCATAATTTCAGAAGTTGTGGTTTGAAATTGTGAGAATTACAGCACCCTCTTGTGTGCTAAGTTTGGTGATGGTGTGGGAGGTCTTTCTCTTGAAGAATATAGCAAAGGATTGGCTGGGTTTTCTTCCCTTGTTGAGAAGGGTTTCCCAGAATACTTCTTGTGTTCTTGTGCATGGTTATTCTTCTTGTGATCTTGGTTTGCTGCAGTAGTTATGGTTCAAGTTAGAAGCTAAACAGAAAAATTTAATTAAATGCATAAGCCATAGCTCATTGAAAACTCAACAATAAGAATGGTTCATAATGACAGCTAACAATTTCAGAAAATAGTATTATAAGGAGCTTTTGATGTTAGACAAAAAAACCTTACTCTTTCTTTGTTAATAATGTTAGTTGTCCTGTTTCTCAGTTAGTGATTCTCCTTCAGCTTGGCACGCCACAACAGCTCCAGGACTTCGATTTTTGTGCCGCAGTATGGCTGTGTGGATGGAAGCAGTTTTATAATGTGCCACATCAGAAGTAGAGGGTGTAGGCATGCATGCACCAGCATCGGGACTTTTCCAATATTTAGTCTTTCTTGTTTTGGATTACTTTTCCAGATATACGCAGCAGGAGATTTGCTTTATTAAGAAAGTGCTTTTCAGTTCAGAATTAGCACAGTTTCTAAATTTAGAATAGCACAACTTATAAGTGTTTCCAGTCCGTTGCTCTTCTAGGAAGCCTGCTAATTGAGACTAAGCGCAATTCTCTAGGATAAGTTTAGGGTTTAGGGTTTTGCTTCTAAACTTAGGCACTCTATTTTTGTAAAACCCTTCTCTTCTTCATCTATAAAAGAAGTTGATGAGTGTTATTCATTCCAGTTTTGAACTAGTGATTAACAAGTTAGTATTTAATAGTGCTGTGTAATTCATCTTTCTGAGTAATAGAAGTGTGATAGTTCTGAGCTTTTCTTGCTGCTGTCTAATTTCCAGAACTATCATTTATGCATATTTAAATTATACAGTCCACTGTTCTGCATTTTTCCTGCTTACTTGCAGTGTCTACACTTTTAGGTTACAGTCCCCACCTTTGTGTACATACATCACATTGTTTTGAGAGTAGCATAGACAATTTCAGGTTAGGGTTTCACCTATAAGAAGTGCAGATCTGCTTACTATGAACTGAAAATTCAACAAATAATACTTGAGAAATAGGTAGCCTTGAAATGGGCTGCTGAGTATGAAGTTCAGTTAAAAACTTTGTACTTAAACACGCTCATGCTGGAAGACTAGGCAAATGGGTGACCATCCACGAATTCCCATTTGACAAATTGTATCCACCCATTAATGGGGCCAAAAAGGCAACGTAATTCATTACAAGGTAACATGCACACTCCTATGTGGTGGCCCTAATTGTTCGCTCAGGGGGCTTTTCTCCCAGCTTCAACGCCACCTTAAAAATAAATTAAAAATAATACCAAAGAAATAATCTGAAATATAACGTAGAAAAAATCAATAATTAGCGCTACTTCATTAGATTTGCATTACTTTTCACCTTACATTGTAAATTTAATATATTATCATGATTATACTAAAGGTGCTATTTAGTAAATAAAACAAGATAGACATATTTATTTATAGCTTACAAACTTGTTTCTCATCATTAGTTATACCTAATAATGTTCTCATAAGCCTCATAATAAGTTATGTCTGCAATAATTCCTTGATCTTCACTTTGTGGATTATTAAACTTGTCTACCAAATCTGGGAGGGTCAAGAATCTTACCAATGTAAGTTGATCTCCTACAGAATACTTTCCTGCAACATCCTTCAACAGCTTCTCCAAAGCTGCATATATTTAATTCAATCATATATTCCAGATTAGAATATGGAGTGTAATAATCTCCATATGCATCTAAGTGAATTTCAATTGTTATATTAATTATGCTCAAGACAAATTTCAATTACTAAACAGATATGATAGACTGAATTGCATAAATAGAAAAAATCCCTATCCAAACTTCTAAACCAAGGGTGGTACAAGTTACACCAATGCTATAAAATTTGATATCATACACACTAAGAAATATTTAATAAATATAGGAAAATGGTGATTCATAGAGTATAAATGGCATGCTTTACAGTGTTTATTATTCTTGACATATGCATTTATAATGTATAAAACAGTTAATGCCGCTGAGGACTTGAAGCACTAGCTGGCTTGTCCTATGAGGATGCAATGATTCATTCACCAGATTGCCGCATACATGAAGGTCTTGAGATGGCCAACCTATACAATAGCTTAGGACTTCATCTCCCATTGGAATGAAGCTATTCCTACAGTCGTTGAATGTGTGAGGGATGACGATTCCCTGTCACAAGTACTTTGTTAGAGGTGTGTTATAGCGGTTCCGGCCAAATGTGGTCTTCTTGCAGGAAATAAAGTCATCCAGATTCGATCTTAGGAGTTGGATGAATTACTATTGGAATGGGCCTTTTTGGGCTTCAGAGCATTGTCAGGGGAGTAGAGAGGTAATATCCTTTTCCTCATCTTTGTAGAGTTTTGTGATTGCTTCTAGGTTGGAATCTGGATCCTGAGGATCATTGTGTTTGGGTCATTCTTTTGATCTAGGGCCGGGTTCTTGATTTTTTTGCAATGTACACCCCTAATCTGGATTCTTAGAGGGGTCTCCCTTGGGATTGGATGGCCTCCTTTCTTCCAATAGCACGGTGGATTGTGAGGAGTGATTTTAATATGGTGGAGTGGGATGGGGACCACTGTGGAGGCAGAGGTTCTATGGTTAGTGGGTTAGAGAAGAAAGCTTGGTGTCGGTGCAAGACTTCTCTTCAATTTTTTTATCCTAATTGGACACATGGGTTTGGACTATGGGGGTTGGTTCACTTGGAAAAATTACAAGCAGGGACAAGATGGAGTGCAGGCTTGGCTAGATCATTTTTATGGCCTTCAGGAGGAGATTGCATTTTCTAGCAAGCTTCACCCAATGGACGTGTTGATGGATGTGACCGGATTAGATCATCTTCCAATTCAGACATTGTTTTTTCTAGGTGATTTTATTAATGCTCCGTTGTCTTCAGTTTTCAAATTATATGTTTCTCATTTAGAGTCGAAGGATTTCCAAGCCCTTCTTCATCAGGTTTGGAATCTCTCTCCATGGTTGCTTGGCACATAGGGGTGGGTCCTTTGGTGGGATGTCACTGCTTGCTGAAATATCCCTGATCCTTGGATCTGGATATTTACTGCTACTATTGGATGTTCTGCTACAAAACTGATACTATGGGGGTTTATGGATGTGTTTCTTGGGTTTTTAGATGTGTTTGTTTAGTTTTATGTTTTGTTGACCCATGTTGACCTCCCTTGGCCTGTTCATGTACTTGATATTGCAGTAGTCTTGTAGTGACATGGCCGCCTAGAAATCCTCACCCATAGCCTGATACTCCCTCCAATAATCATCAAAGATCTCATCTTGAACTTGCTGCCCTTGATTCCCTGTTTGTTGGTTCCCCAAGAACTAAGGCATAAGAGGCTTCGGAATTATTCTACCAGTGGTCCTGGTGCCAACTTGCGCAGGAATATGATTCTTGTTGCCCTCTACATGGTTTCCATTATTCCCATTGGGATCCCCTGCACCATTGTTGCCCCTAATGTGTCCATTAGTGCCTCATTACCATTGTTACCCCCATGGTTTTGGTTTTCCTCGTTACTAGCAATCAATTGTGTCAAGAGTTGTGGCAACTGTTGCTACCCATTGGCTAGCCCCTCTAAGATTTGCAAAGCTCTATCCTCATTATAATCCCCCATGGCTTCTTCTTGTTCTGCCTCTGGTTGGTTTTCTTCTACTATTTCTTCTTGGTGGAATATGTTTTTTGCCCCTCGTTGCCTCCTACTTCTGTAGGTGATATACCTTTCTTCATCTCCTTGATTCATGAATCACTAATCCCCTCAGGCTGGTAAGACTGAGGCTCTGATACCATTGTAATGTACCTATGTATTGTTGTTATGAATTTTCCCACGTCTATACCAATTATAAAAAAACATTGTGTGTTGACTTTCATCAAACACTTGGGCTGTAGGTGTTTTCTTACTGCTTAGAACCCCCAAACTCACTGTTGTGGTATTTGCTTGCTTTATGGAGTGTTTATGGTTGATTTCATGTGGTTTAAATATGCCAAATTAACTCTTTTAATACAACAAGGATGTACATAGCAAAAATAGGAAACCCACGACACACACACAGCTGATATATTCAAGGCAACACAACATAAATATGTTTATTTCATTCCCAACATATAAAAGAACCATAAATACATAAAGAAAACTCACAGGTATGCTCGAAATACTTTAGACAATTGTATTTACTTGTTGGTAGAATAGAATCGTCCAAAGATAGTCTTGTATGGCATTGTTGTTGCTGCAAATGAAGTTGACCCGAAAGAGAAATCACCCTTTCTCTTTCAGAACTCGATTTGGGGAAGGAGTAAATCTATCCCAACCAAATATGAACTCCCTCTTAAAGAATAACAACCTGTGAGCAAATAAACTCGAGCTCTTTGCCAATCTCTGCTTAGAAGATGGAAACTCGACCTCCTAGTCTAGATATTCGCCCAGCTTTCCTGAGATGAACAAGCAAGAAGAACCCACAAACGTTCTTGAAGAACTCGACTTCCACAGTTCAGAAGCTCGACCCACTGAAGGAGAAACTCGGCCCAGATAAAGAAATAGACTCAGCACTTAAGAAACTGGTCTCCTCAAACAAGCTCAACCCCAACAATCCAAAACTTAGCCTCCAAAGTGAAGGAACTCGGTTCTCAATGAAGAAATAATGCCCAACTTCAAGAGAGAACTCGACCTCTTGTAAACAAACTCAACTAGCATTGAAATTCACCCCCACTATGCAAACCCAGCCACCTCAAACAAAAAAATTACCTTTACACACAAGAACCAGCTGCCAAATGATGGAAAACTTAGCCACACTGAAGAAATTTGAGTGATCTCTTCCCAATGACCAGCTAGGGTGGATATTTGCACCATCGAAACCAATCTCCAAACTCTCTAGGGTTTTTTCGCCCCAAGAGCCAAAGCTACAAAAGCCCTCTCAATACGATTTTAGAAATTAGCAAGTGAATAATGAGAGACTGCGGCCCTCATGCTCCTTTTTATTCTTTCGTTGACCCTTTTTCGCCATTTTTACCTTTTTAATAAGTTAAAGTGACTTGATGAATTCCCTAGTCACTTAGGTGCCTTTTTTAACTGTTTACTGAATGCAATCTCTTAAAATTAAATTAATTCTCACTCCGATGAAATTAAATAAATTATTAATTCCCTTTTTCCCACTGACTGTAGCCTATGGGAATTACTTAGGCTATTTCGTCATTGTCCCGAAGAACTCAATTGGAAAGGGACATATTACAGTTAAGGGCTACAACTTGGCATATTCACTTCCTAATTTTAATGGTGATTTCTTGCTGATGTAGTAAAAGTTTGCTACAGCCTTTAGGCCTGTTATATACAACTGATAACATTCATTTTCCAGCCCTTCTAACTGTCAAAACAGTTGTTTAAGTATTGGATAATTTCTACTTGTTAAGGGCTTTCATCTAATATCATTACTTGTTGATTTTGACGGTGAAATATTGTGGTTGTTACATCCTATTCATTGTTGGTATAACCTTTAGTCTGCTGCAATTTTATGACAGCAAGCCTTAATTGCTGAGTTGGTAGTGGTTTTTTGGCTTATTTCATGATATTTTGTCTTTGGATTGTTGTGCTAACATTAGTTTTGCAGGTGACATTCCAGCTTACCTTATTTGCTCTCTCAAGCCTTCTTTCTTCAAGCCCTAGTCACCTTATTCATGTGATCAAAGCAGGGATCTTTTCCAAACCATTTGTTCCCACCATTCCCTTGAGGTCACGCGGGAAGCCTCCCTTGTGTTGGATTTATCCATCACTAAAACGAAGGGAGTATTTGCTAAGGTCACAATGGTTCTTACTCCCAGTTCTGTCGCACTAGTGACGCTTGTGGTTGGCTTTGCCCAAGCGACAGTTTGTGTGATAACAAGGACCTCCCTAGAATGCCTAGCCTTATTGAGGACTACTTTATATGCATGATGGACTATGATAGTTGTTGGTCTCCCAAATTGCCATATTAAACCACCTCTTTTTGCCATTATTATCCTACTTCTAAACCTAAAACCTAGCCATAATATCAACAACCTTATGTTTCTAAGCCCTCAAACTTTCCAACAAGCATTTTGAGGCATAGTTGTTTATTTTATCATGTTTCCTAAGTTCTTGATGAATTAATAAAGGTTTTTAAGAAAAGTTTACTAATGAAACAATATCAGTGTTGTTCTTGTACAACAGTTGTTCTGCTACCAGAGTTTAGAGATTCAAATATGTGTGCGCGGCCAAATTGAGATTTGCCACATGGGTATTAGAGAACTAAGTGTCAGCATGGACGTGACCTAATGTTTCGCGCTCAGTCCTCTCTTTGCCAACATGGAGCTCCAAGTCAACAAGCGGGCAAACGTTCCAGTGCCTAGGATGATTGCAGGCCGAGATTCACGAAATTTGGGTTTGTTATTCGTATGTGTCCAACGTCATATGAATAGCAACGATATCAAACCCTGATCTGACCTTTACCCAATTTGTATGAGTGGTTGAAAAGAATCAAAATTGGTTCAATCTTATGGTTTATGTAACTATTTTTCCCCCTCGTTCCACGAGAACAGGGGAAGCCGATTCTATCTTTTAAGCTCAGGAATTTTCTATATAATTTATTAAACTCTGTAAATTAGAGTTAGAGAATGTTATAGTAATTTTGTAATCACGAGATAAGTTTGTACCTGTTGTTCAGCATTATTGAACTCGGTTCTATCCAAATGTAATGCAAACACTGTAGTTTTCCAATACTCTGTTTTAATAAAATCACAGATTTGGTTTATGGTATCACTCTGTTCGTAAGCTTCTGAGTTCTTTCAGCTCCCTACCAGGATTGGCAAGGGCCCACCTCTCCCGGAACGTTGATCTAAGTGTATCAATACTTAGTCTAGTTTGCTTACTACTTTTGTTTTACATTGCAAAGATTGATTTGTATTAACACAATTAGTTTGCATGGTAACATTTAATGTTAAGGATTGTCATTAGATTGAAGTATTGTTGGTAATCACTAAACACCAGGCTTTTGACTCAGATTAAATTGTTAACTTCACAACTAAAGAACTTACCAGTGGTTTGTTTCAGTATTGACTCTGTTGTGCTTCTTAGTGGATGAATATTGTGTCTATGAGTTACTTTGATCCTTTATAATATTGAGTCTCTTCCATTGTTGAAAATAATAAAAGGAAATATGGGTTATTACAATCATCCAACTAATCAAAAGTTGATTAGTCACTATTAAAACGCATGAACATTTGAACATGAACAACTGCATTTAAAGTCTGCAGCTAGGTTAAATATGAAGAAGATAAATAACTATTTTGACTCCTTGCTGAGACCAAAGAAACGCATTGAGCATTATACACAAGACTTTATCAGGGTTATCATTGCACAAAGATAAGATATTTAAATGGAGGAATGCAATACCACTTGAGATGCATAACAGTCTTGTATCCTACTAATACGGTTCATCAACTCACTTGATTTAGTCATGTAGCATCAAAAACATGATTTGCAGGGTTGACTATAGGATTTCCACTTAAGAACTGTGTAGGGTTTCTATTTGATGAATGATATTGTTTGTGGTTTGTGTGATCCTCAGGGATAATCTTATGAATGCAATGGTTCCTTTTCAGAGGACAGGGTTTTAGAACGTAGACAGTTTATTGTTCTATTGTTGCATTTCTTTCCTAGTATAGATTTACAAAGCCTTGATTTGGGTTATCAGTAATGGTTTCTTTTAAAAGATAGAACATTGGAACTGTTATTGCATAGTTTGTAGGAAAGATTTAAGTAGCTTGGAGTCAAGGCTCAAACTGGCGTAACAGGAGCTTCCCCACCCACTGTCACCTCGATGGGGAGCTCTTTCTATTCTGGGTGGTTAATCCCAAGGGAGACGTCCCTAGTAATCTGGGGTTTTGAAGGAGAAGGATCAAGGGTTTAAGGTTTCAAAAGTTAAGGTAGGCTTTCCCTTCACAGATTACTGCCAAAATGATAGTCAAAAGAAGGTAATTCCACTGAGAAAGGCACCTGTTTGCGAGACAAGGCAAATAAAACTAAAAAGAATGCTGCAGTGGTTAGTACTTCAAAACATTAATGACTATCTTCAATACATATGAGCAATAATAGATGTAATTATTGACGAAGTCAATGATTGCTAATAAAGACAAAGGCTTATTATACTTCTTCAATAAATACACAAGATGCTTGCATTCAATGTATAAAATCAATCTTTATTATATCACAATGCAATAAATATCATAAATCTGCTCACATATAAATATTGTTGCTGCGTCACTATTGCAGATTTAGGTGTCGTCAGCCCTATTATTAGATCAAATTTGAAGACAATGAGAAGGACGTTTGGTCAATTAAGCTTATAAAAATAATCAGCAACTCAAAGCCTATCAAAAGGGTGACAAATGTCAAAACGTTTTATGTCAAACAAGGGTTTAAACAAGCTTGACGTCACCTATATTGTTGCTGGTTAGGGTTAGGTTAGCTAGTCAAAGAGGTGGACGTTGTGACAAATCTACCAATGAAAATGCTTAAAACCTCTATGGCTATCAAGGGATGAGTCAGCC
>ML791156.1:160922-172068 GCA_009831015.1 Picea engelmannii
TAAACTATGATCCATGTAGACTTATTACATTATTATCCCACGCAGGGGAGCGGAAATTCCAATTACATTAAAATGCTGAAGGCCAAAATTGCCTTGTAGAACCAATAAGTCTTCAAAATGGTAGCACCATCAGGTGCATATCTTCATGGCATATGGAGTTGACCCTCTAGTTGAATAGGTGGTCAACAGACAATAGGCAGATAGGTCTAACAACCTTTTATCAAGAAAGATTGGTGGTAAAAAAGATTTCATACATGGGGTTATTTGTGGGTCAAGTATGTAAGCAGTTGGATTCCATGGAGACCGTATAGTCATGCACAAAAGCTACATGCGATTGACAAGCAAGCTTTGATAGCACTCTAAAAAATCATACTTGAAACCAACCTTTCTGAAACAAGTTTGGATGTGCAAGGACCCATTTGGAAGGATTGGAAATAGTCTTATGAGAAACTTGAAACTTTTTTTTATTATAGGACCCAAGAGCTTTATGCGAGGACCAGCCAGATTTTTTCTCTTGCAGTTGAATTTGATAAATGGTGGACAGTCGACAATCATGAAGCCAGATGGGTTCAGAATTTCAAGGCATCTAGAAAACAAATTTATCATTCAAAGCTAGAGTTCCTGGATGAATGGTCTTTAATAATAACCTAGCGGTTAAGGACAGGTTCAGTGCACAGGTTTTAGAGATAGAAGCCGTGTGATCTATTACAAGGCAGAAACAATCAAGCATCTTTCATGGGGCTACAAGGTAGTCCGATCCTTTTGAGACTAGGATGTGCCACAATACCACACGGCTCATTGACCCCCTACAGTGGAAGGGAGTCATCTTTGGGGACTAGTGGATGATTAGTCAGGCAGGAAGAGGCATATGGCATACCATAAATCTCCTTTTTTATAGAAAATACATTGACAAGCTATTTTCAATGGAGAGGCTATACCACTTCACCTGGGGAAAGTTCCTGAGTTTAAATCCGATTTAGCAATTCAGTTTGCAACTAAGATAGGGATTTATAGAGAAGGCATTGATTCTCTCAAAGTTGGAGCCAAGGCAAACATATTCGTCCTTCTTGCTTATATAGGGAGAGAAAATGTGCATGCCTCTACTTTGGTGGGAAATCTAAGATTGTATGATGTATTTTCTCTTGTGCACCAACGAAATATAAGGTGCATTGTTTAAAAAAAATGACATTTAAACAATCATTATTCTTGTAACCACAAATGCAACAATTTTGAAGTACTTCATTCTCCTATTTCCCAACCATCCTCTGGAAAAATCATTTGAATGTTTGTGTGCATGCAAAAGAAAAAGTATATATATTGCTAAATTATACAATCTCTTACCAGTAAAACCTTTCTCTATGAAGTGTTTAGGCCATGCTAAACGCTCCTCTGGTCCAAATTTCTCCTCAATCAAATTCTACATAAAAAAAGTACTTTAACTTGGGATCATCTTCATTATTTACTAAGCCATGCGTATTTGAATCCATAATAATGTAAATAAAGACAGAAAACATGTAAGTACATGAACTTTATGTGAGTGCGCACCAAGAGACCCCCATTCTGAAAAGGTTGTATGTTTGATCCAACAAGAGTAGCGGCCTGCATCCATGTTAATGTCATTTTAAATATGGTACACTTGTGGAATATTTTCAAAGTACAGAAATGTCTCATGACCCATGAAGAGATATACTTTTTGTCACTTTTTATCGTTGCAAGATCTTTGTGATGAAAAAATAATACATGTACTCATGAACATTTGTTGAAAAACACATGAATTCTTTGAATTGAGTAGACTGCTATAGGTGTGACTCCACATAAGCTAGAGCACTTGTTAAATATTTGCATAGCATAGAAATGTCTCATGACTGCATGAAAACATTTACAGTTTTTTTCAATCTTTATAGTTGCAAAAATTTGGAAAAGAAAAAAGGATCTTGAAGTTGTGTGAGGTGGCTTCTTGAATGCATGAATGAGTTTTAATAGCCAAAATTCAACAACCTATGGTCCCGGTTAAAAAATTTTAAACGTCAAGTTAAAAAGCATTGAAGACAAAAGGTGAATGGAGTAACAGAAGTGATTTCTTTGGAAGAAGATTTCTTATAGTTGTCTCTAAGGACAACACATAAAGGCAAACAAATATCGAGGGTGGCTTGTGATTCATGGGCAACAATGAGCTTTAGTTTGGTCTTTGAATTTTGACCCTACTAAAGATATACCATCAAACGTCCAAGATCTTACCACCATATATGTGGAATGAGAGGACCATGAAAATATTGAGGATAAGTTAGCTACCTTCGTGATGATGTTGGAATAGACTAAAAAAAGAGAATCCATCTCGTGTGCCAGAATCTTATGCTAAAACAGATCTAGAGAAGAGTCTCCCTTAGCCCAAAAGCTTAAATGTTTTGGAGCGATTGGTCATCCACAAAGTAGACTATGAGTCACTCCCATTCAAGTGTATCCACTGTAATAGAGATGGTCATTTTGCCCGTGATTGTGAAAAGCTAAAATAATAAAGTTCAACAAATACAGGGGCCTTGAACCCCTAGATCCAACGAGGCATATCACAATAATCCTAACAGGGAAAACAAAGGCTCTTCCTCACCTTCTAGTATTTACCCTCTTGGTATAACCCACTTGTATATTTGATGTCATTTCATGTTGCTTTTTTGTCCTCATTGTTCTCTCCATTTAGGGAATCACGAATGTTTCTTGCACCCTCCTTTTATTTCACAATAAATGCTTGTAATTTCTAGTCCCTTTGACCTATTTTGGTCATTCAAGGACACTACTATAAGTTCATTTCATTTCAAATTTTTTTCTCAAAAGATACATTGCTAAGCACAAGGGCAAAGACACCCAAGAGGAAGTAGATTACCATATACTTGATTCACAAAAAATTAAGCTTCCCTTTCCTAGCTAAGTGAGCTCTCAATCCACTTTTGAACAGTTCCCCTCTCTATAGAAGATATTGGGGATGATTTCCTCCCAAACAAGGAGAAATTTGATGAGCACTTATATGTCTGTATTTTATGTTTGTTGTGCTCAACATGTATACACTATTGTTGTATTATATATTAGTATTGAATTTAAATTAGTCAAATGCTAAGTCACATGACACTAGGACACGGGATGCACGGCACATGTAGATATGAGTGTTTGACATCGGACACGTCAACCTCCAAAACGCAACATGGGGGACAAGTTTTTTATATTTTTTCTGAATGTGGAAAAACCTATCATAACTCAGTTGTCAACCAACAATGAGGATAGCCATCACTGGCTACTATCCGCGAATCCGAGTTGAATCATCACCGTTATTCAAGAAAAACCATGCCACCTTAAATAACCCACTGGTGGTCCGTAAAGGGAAACTCTGGGTCTTGGGCCATGAACCTATTTCCTTGCGTTCGAGAAAGACAAGCTCTTGGCCAATCAAAAGCAGTTATGAATCTTACTCCAGGACCATAAGGGCAGTTTTGGCCCCCTATAGTATCCCCAAGATACCAGTATCCCCATGCTCCATCATCGTTAATGCTAGGCAGAGGTCATGTGATATCAAGTATCCACCTCGACTTAGCTCCATACATGAATCTAGGATACTATACCCAGTTGCAGTTTTACATTTTTGTTGAATTTAATGCAGCTGCAAGAGCCATTCTCCTAGAGGATGGCATAAGACCCTAGTTGTGGACTAGGGCCCCCAGCACACTCCTGGGGTTTCTTGGTATGAGACCAAGCCGTGAATGCCATGGAAAAAGACCCTTGTGAGGGCCCCCAGTAGATGATTGGGGTTCTTGGTCTAGGACCAAGCAGTAAAGACCCTAGATGTATTCTAGGGCCCCTGGATGTGTTCCAGGGAATCCTTGCCCAGTGCTTGGATTGATCCTTGGATATGTTCCTTGGTGGTTGATACAAGTACCTAGATGTGTCTAGGGCCCCTGGATGTGTTCCAGGGAACCCATGCTTAATGCATGGGTTGATCCTTGGTCTTGTACCTTGGTGGATAAGACCCTTGATGTGTTATAGGGCCCCCAGATGTGTTTTGGGGCAACCTGGTCTTTGACCAGGTAGATCTTAGTGTAATACCAAGATGTGTTGGTGTGTGATCCTCTTCCTCGCTCCTGGGATGGTCCACAGGACCTAGGAGAGTCTATGAAGATGGGCATGACCACATTGTGTGATGCACCCCCTTATGCAGTGATGATAAAGTTTATTGGTCACCTTGAGATTCATATGGACATGTTTTGCCACTAAGGAACCCCCCTTGTCTCTATCCTAACCCCGTGATTGGTCTTCACCCTTGGTTTATGAGTTTGGGTTTTCATCTTGTGTGAGTGGGGTTTTAATTTTGTGTTTGGGGTTTTGTAATGTTAAATGAGAATATTAATTAATTATTTATATTAATAATAAGTCAATATATTAATTATTATTTTTAATAACCTAAAACCCTATCCTCAACTAGAAATTAGAACCTATCATCATTATCTCCTACACTCACTCTCCTCACTCTTTCTACTTGTTGCGGCTATCTCAAATTGCTTTCCTTATTTATGGTACGGCTATCCTAGTGATAATTTTATCTTCAGATCTGAGGTTTTTGTTTGGATTTTTGGCTGGGAGCTTCAAGTAGTTTTTTTGCTTGCTGGTTAGAGGTATTGTGGACCTCTCCTTGGTTGCCTTGATACCTTGGATCTCTCTCAACCCCGTGGACTGTGTTATGGTGCCACGAATTGGTGTAAAGGTGCACAGGCTTGTGTATAGAGGTGTCGCGGCCCTTCCCCTATGGTTGTCGTTGTGCGTATAGAGGTGTCGCGACCCTTCCCTTGTGGCTCCTGCTGTGTGTGTGAGGCTACAGGTGCCTCCCATCTCCTGGCTGCAAATTTGTGACAGAGTGTTTGTTGGATCTCTCTATGTTGTACCTACATGTGGGTGAATTTACTCCTTGCTAGTTGTTTGGCTGGTTCCTTCTTGGCTTGAAGGGTTTCTCCCTTGCTGTCCTATTTGGTTGGTACCTTCTTGACTTGAAGGGTTTCTCCCTTGCTGTCCTGTTTGGCCGGTACCTTCTTGGCTTGCAGGGTTTCTCTCTTGTTGTCCTTTTGGCTGATACCCTCCCTCCATAGTTGTCATACCTCCTCTCTAGCTGCCGCTTAGAGTAAGGTAAGGGTTTGTAGCTTGTTGTCCATTTTCTGAGTAAGGGACTTGTGGACTGTGTGGACTTCACTCACCTATATCAGATGGTGTTGTTGAATATAAGGGTTTATTGTTTGAGTAAATTGCTTGGGGTTATTGTTATCTTTCCTTGGGATTTTCCTATTGGCAAAACAGTCCTAAAGTTCTCCTTGACAAAGATCAAACCCTAAGTGGTTGATCCATGAACCTAAATTGGATCTGAGCATATTATACAAAGGCTTACATTCACATGTGTGTCAAGTACATCTCTCACTATTCAAGAGGTAAGTTTCAGATTCACTTGCTTCAGTTTTAGATTTACTTGTTTAAGTTTTAGATCTACTAGTTTTAGCTTTTGGTTTACTTGTTTCAGTTTCATAGATCTAATTGTTATATGCTCAGAAATATTCGTTGTTTCAGATCTACTCTATTTCTTATTTGCTTCTAATCAGAAATCTTTATTTAGATCTATTGTGTGTGTATGTTGATCTAGCAAACATAAAATTTTAAAAGTATTATTCTTTTGTTTTTCCCTATTTCTAACAATTGTGCCCAGAAGGTGGACAAGTTATATATATATATATATATACAAAAATAAAATTTCATGTTTCTTAGGTCAAATGTTTTTTGCTAGCAATTAGTGTGGAGGTCAATTTTGTAATGCTAAGGTTGGTTATATAACTTACTTGTAGGTGTCATTTGAATCTTGTAACACATCACAAGATTACATTTGATATTTATGAGTTGCCATTTGATTAGGACAAGTCCTTTCTCTAAAAATGATGTCTATTCTTCATGTATATAAACTACCTAGTGAATACAAGCTCAATTCTTCATTGAGCAATTTTTTTAATATATGATTCTATTTATTTGTGGATACACTATCATATCCACCATCTTGCTCCATCTAATCTATATCAAGGTGTTCCTATGATTAAGATAATATGATTGTATTTGTTACCCATATTTGTCATACAGAGGGTAAGTTGAACTTTTAACTAAGTTGAAGGGAGGAGCAGTGTCATTGAACACAACCCTACTTCTTGGTTTATTACTCTCCTTGTCAATTGATAGGTAATAGGCTTCAAGACACTAAAGAGAGTCATCATATGCCTATGGCTATATGGTAAGATGTGGAAGTGATGGAGATATGAAACTAACCTTCAAAGTAGGATCTTCATTGGGAGGTTTAGGAGCTGGCCATATAACTTTCCCAAATGATGTCAAATTATACACTACATAGGCAATGCATCAGCTTAATGATCACACTCCCAACTGTTAATTGAGTTGGTACACATAGTAACACTAATTCCAATGACTATTTCCTTTCATTTGTGTTGTGTTTCAAGTCTAGAGAATAGACCGTCTCACAATAGATTCCTAGTGTGAAATTAAATTGAGCACTGGCAATTTTTGCGTTCATTATTTATTCCTAACTAATAGCAACATGTGATTTATAACTTTAGCATCTATCTGGTGAAGGCCACATTAAGTGGTCCTTCTTGTTATATCTCAACCTCTCTCTAGAAGGAAAAGTCCTAACCTTTTTCTGGGAGAGCCTAAGATAACTATAAAACAAATCACTCACTATCAATTGAGTGATTTGTTCCACTCTTTAGACTAAGGTAAACCTAGCCTAGGGGGGAATCCCTAAGTCAACCTAAACCCATATCGTTGGATTTAAGGGCGAGGGACTTTAACTTAGGTTGATACTACTAACTCACTCAAGACGCTTCCTAAACCAAACTCACAAGGAGCTCACACTACCAGTCCAAGATACCCAATTTTGGACACATTGAAGTAGGAGTAGGAGCTAATTGTGGAAGTTCAAGCCCACAAAGTTCCATTGGTTTATTAATTGCGTGAAGGGTTGAGTGAAGTTTGATTTGCCTTTGAGTGTGATGTTCATGCAAAATGATTACCATGAAAAAACAATGCTCAAAATTAATGCTCAAATTCCAAATGTGCATGAAAGAGATGACCTTAAAAATGTATGACATAGCCCATATGTGAAGTATAGATGATACCCAAACAGTGCTCAGATAAATTTTCAGATTTAAGTAAGGGACAGCAACCATAGATCATCACATTCAACCATGAAAGAAACTCGTAAGTGTGGTAACAAATACTTCTGAAAAAATGAAAGTGTTGTTCAGATTTGCCCAAATAGATGTGAAACTTTATGTGAAATTGTTATAACAGAAGCAAAGGAAACATAGGCTTGTAAGCAGTGATTAAGTTTCCATTTACAAGAAGAAGAAATTTACAGTATGAAATCAAATGCCCATAACAGTGAGTGCTGTGTCAAACTGCATATAAGCAATGTTTGGTTAATTTATTATGAGACAGAATTGAAAGGACAATGAAACCATTAACCATTCATTTAAAAGATGAGAATTATTGCTGTGTTGCCAAACTAATAACCAATCTACCAGATAGAAGCAATTTCACCATAGGATAGCACTGTTTACTCACTTATCCAGAAACCACAGTAAGCAAAATTTAGTATAAAAACTGTTCAAGGTCATTAAACATCAGATGTACCTGAGGTACCCTATATTTTTCATGACAACACCATTGTAAGACCAAGACAATGCAAGTCTGAAGCCTTGTAGACCATGTGGATGACTATGTATATGGTGTCCTAGGCCTTTGATGGTTGGCCATGCTCAGTCCCTTTAGTCCCCACTCTCAATTCCTTTCGTCCTAGATAGGATTGGAGGCCTTGAGATGGATCTATTGGGATACATAGTTTAGAGGAGCCATTGGTTGTTGTATGGGTGATCGCACTATGTAGGGTTTGGTATGCCCATGGTTTCACGTGCACCTATGTCTTTGTAATATCTCTTTCTGAGTGATCACTCCAGGAGGATGTCTTAATAGCCTATCTAAATCCCATAGGCTATAGTCGGTGAAAAGGGAATTAATTAAATTAATTATTTAATATCACTTAGAAGAAAAAACAACATTTAAAAGTGATATTGAGTAGTTAAATTAAAAAGAGTGTTCTAAAGTGACTTTGGGGGAAATAATAAAAAGATATTTTATAAAGTCACTTTACAATTATTTAATTGAGCGGAAAAAGGGATAGAAGAAAAATAGGAGCTCATTCTTTGATTATGCATGATTATTTTCTAAAATCGATTTGGAGAGCTCTTGTGGCTTTTTAGGGTTTTGGGGTTGAAACTTGAAACCCTTGAGTTGATTGGGTTCGGTGGTGAAACTATCCACCCTAGCTGATCAGAAGGAGAGATCACATAGATCTCTCATTGGTTCCATTGAGCAGAAGGAAGATTCATCATTTTGATCATTTGTGTGGTTATTTGCAGAAGTTTTGTGGTGTTGTGGAAGCCATTTCATTTCAGTGTTTGAATATTTCTTTCCTCTTGGACAATATCATCAGTTTGCAGATTGAGGAGGTCGTCCCACTAAATTGGGCCTTGGCAGCCTGATTATTGATTGGGAAGTCTCCAAGGAGGGCGCACCAGGTATTATTAGTTCGTGGAGGCTTGGAAAAGAACTGCATCATTCTACCAGCAATCGTGGGATCCTCAAGGAAGGTAGCACCCTTCATTTTCTGTTCATGGGAGTCTAGAGAGGTATTCGTGCCCTCTTTATCAAGTCGTGAGGGTTTCCTGAGGGAGGCCGTACTCTTACTGCAGCTGTGTGGCTATCTGAAGGGATCGATTCAGGCTATAATCTGCTGCTGCTAACCAAATCAGTATTCCTCATCAAATCGTGCCCTCTCTGGTGGAATAAAGGTCAAAATTAATAAATAAACCAATTATGTGATTACTGGGTTTAGTCTGAGTTTATCATTGCTGCCCGGAACTGTTCTTACAGGTCAGACATCAATATAAATATTATATATAACTGATTGTATATGCTGAGATTTCCTACTATTTGAAATAGAATAAATTGTTGTCATTTTGCATTTAAATGTAAATCCTGAGGGCAGAAATAAGTTATATAATAGACCTGTAGTTGCTGGCTTATTTGTTGTCATAGCCATTTAAATGAAGTCAATATTTCCAGGTCAGAAAAAGATATAAACCAGAACTGTTCTTGCTGGTTTTTACTTGCTGTTACAGCATTGGAATAAAGTTATTGTTATTGTCTTCAAATGTAGTCATAGCCTTTTTATATTGCATGCAAATAAACTTCTTATGTGCCAAACAATGTGGGTTTTGGTGAAACTGTTTGACAATAACCCTGAACCAAATAAACCCAAAAAACTTACTAGCAGTCCAAAAGTTCGTTGTGTAATTGTTTGTCAAAAGTTCTGAACCACATCAGAACCAAACACATCAGCAATGGAATTGTTTGACAAAAGTGTTGAACCAAGAAAACATAAAACACATTAGTAGCAATCATATCAGATAGTAAGAGGGGATATTACAGTGGTATCAAAGCTGGTGTTCCTGCCAGCCTACGTATTGCATGCCCTTTTAATGTTTCCAGAGGACAGGGAATACGTCACATACAAGAGGCAGAGAGGGACCGGCAACATATTTCATTCAGAGTCTGAGTTTGAAGCAGACAGAAGAATGGGGGACAGGAATGAACAGCTAGAGGGCAGCACTATGAATATTCTGAACGACTTGGCAAGGGGCCAGAATGACTTGGCAAGGAGGCAGCAACAATTGGTTGAGCTTCTCACCCAGCTTGTGACAAATAATCAAGGGAACCAAAACAATGCAGACAATAATGGTTCAGGAGGGACTAATGGCAGCCATTGTTGAGTTTTGTAGCTCGGATGGTCTTCTACGTGTGCATGGTGCCTTAGCATGTGGAGGACATAAAGTGGTCTCTAGATATAAACTTTATATTTATAAAGTTTAAGTGACCTTTTGCTTTATGAGGAATAAAGTGATTTAACTTGTGATAATGAAAGATTATATCACAACCGTAGATCTTAAGTGACTTAGGATTTAATCTGAGCCATTAGATCTAAAATAACTTACTAACTTCCTCATGAAGAGACAAAAACAAGATCTAGAGAAAAAGACACGATTTCATTAATCATGTTAATGAGAAGAGAGAGAGAGTAAGTGGGAGAGAAAAAGTGGAGAGCAATTATTGCAGCAAAGGAGGGCATGATTCCCAAGGAGAAAGAGGACACAATTTCCAAGAAAAGGGGACAACATTTAACGCATCAAGTACAGACACACGTGTGAGAGAAAGCAGGCAAAGGAATTGAGGAGGCAGTTGTACAACAACATTAATTGTGCACATAAATCAAGGCATCCGTACAGCATTTATTGTAGGCAACCGTACAGCAGTTTGGCACAGATTTCGAGGCAGATCGTACAGTGCATTTATTGCAAGTTGTAAAGCCCAAAACTCGAGGTGGTGGTTGTACAGTTCAATTGTTATAAATTTCTAAGTTTGGCACTGTTATCGCGCAATTTGTACTTGTCCCTGTTGAGATTTGGGTACCTTGGAAAGTGGTCCCCATGTGCTTATGAGTCTCTAAGCACAAAGGGGGAAGACTATTACCCTTGTACTTTACTTTATGATTCTAATTTCACTTTGACTTAGGAGTTTTAAGTCAAAAGTGAAATATGTCACTTAAGTCATAAAGTGACAATTAATTCACAATGTGGGTGAATTAATAGACATAAAGCAACTAAGAAAAGTGGGTTTCCTTCGTGAGATTTTAGGATGAGATCTCACCCATTGATTAGACTTGACTAGATCTAATCTAGGCCATTGATCTTTTAGGGTTGGCTCAAAGAGGCTAAAGAGAGGGTAAAGGTATTTTTGGAGACTCATTCTTCACTTGAGGTTTTTGGAGAAGAGATGGAGGGTGCATTTCTTGAAGAGAAGGAGGGCGCACTTCATGAGGGTTTGAGCAAAACCCTTGAGAGCTTGAGGAGAGGCTCTTGGTAGCTTGGAGCTTGCATGGAGAGGTTATCCATGGAGTCTTAGCTTTCCTTTCTTGGTCAGGAGCATTTTCATGGAGGAGGGGCGC
>ML791156.1:181765-196735 GCA_009831015.1 Picea engelmannii
CTTCAATAATGTTTTCAGTGCTCCCTCCTAACTTGGAGAGTCATTTCTTCCTTTTTCAATAAGAAGGAAGTTGTTTCCACAAGCTCTAGCTTGAGTACGCAAACTCTTTCATCTTGGATAGAAGCTTTACCAAAATGTCTGCTCATCTGTGGAGATATGTATTGAAGAATCATTTTCTCCTTTCTGGACTTCATCATGGATAATGTAATGCTTGATTTCAAATGTACTTTTAGTCTGGATCACTGTGAAGGCTTCATGTAGATCTGAACGATAGAGTATATCATAGTTGGAAAGCTGGAACATATCCATGTGGCACTTCTTCTGTCATCATGAGATCTGATCTACTGAGTAGTCATCTTGATGTTATAGGAAATCTTCACCACGCTTCTGTTGTGCACTGGAGGTTCTCCACCAAGTTATCTTCTTCTATCTGTATACAGGAGTATCTTTTTGGTATGCCTCAAAGTCTTGAAATTGCTCTTCATACGCTCTTTATTCAATTTCTCTGGAGAACATTCTCTGCATTCATCTGATTGTAGAACTCCAACTCATGGATGTTGCGGATGATATAATGACTTATGTAGAGATAAGTCTGGTTTACTGGAACAAGTAATCATCATAGTCTTTTCTCTCCATCTGGGAGAACCTCTAGTTCTAAGTCTCGTAATGCTTTCATTCATATGTCTTCCATACACTGTTCTTCATCACGACTTTCAGTTCTTCTACTTGATTGCCTTTAGTGAGTTCATATCAGGCTGGTAATCTTGTGATTCTTGATACAGTGACTGGTTGTTCTGGTTTCTCTTTCTTTCTTGGAATCTTTATGTTCTTCTTCATGTTTTTCTTTAGTTCTTGGGTCCATGGAGTTTCTTATGGATTCCATGCCCTAGAGATTCCACTTCTTCCTTTCATCATAAGATCACGGATCTGGATGGACAACCAGGAATACTTTAAGGCTTTTCTTCGAAGAAGTCTTCTTCTACGGTTGAACTGAACACGTACTGTCTTTCATGACTACTACCATGGATATATATATTTCATCATCTTTAATGGATCATAGGATTAGCTCCCTCCTAATCCTTGCTTCATGTATAAGTGCATATAATCAGCTCCCTCCGTCTAACAGAGTCCATGCTTCCATCTGCATCCTGATTGTCTTCTGCAATGTATAATTGGCTCTCTTGCTTCCGTCTTGTTGTTCTTTCATGGATATAGTTCTTCTTGGAACATTTTATCTTTCTAAGAGATAGATATACAAGATATGTACAGAGACGATGCAAACAAGATATGTACAGAAAAATGAGAAGAGTGTTGTTACCTTTTAGAAGAAGAAGTCTCTTCCATCCTGCTTAGTCTTCTTTGTAGGTTCCTTTTCTTCGGCAACTAATGCTTCATGTTTCTCTTTCCTTTTCTTTAGCTCGGGACAATGACTCTTGTAGTGACCATACTTTCGACAGTTGAAGCATTGCACTTCTGAAATGTCTTTCTCTTGATTTGGCTTCCTCCTTGAACCCAACTTCCTTTTGTTCCTGAAGTTCTTGAATCTTGCTGTGAAGGCTCGATCATCGTACTTCTTTTGGGGTTTCTCTTTTGCATTGATCCTTGATTCTTCTTGAGCACAGCAAGTCCAAAGTTCTTCAAATGTCGGATACTCCTTCCTTGTGTTCATGCTTGCGGCAAATGCACCCCATGTCTTGGGAAGACCATTGAGTACTATGTTCACCAATTCCTTTTATGAAGTGATCTCTTCAATAGCTTGTAGTTGATCTCTTAACTGCGAGATCCTTACAAAGTATGATGTTATGCTGTCGTCATCATTCATCTTCATGTTACGGAGCTCATTCTTCAGACTCATAACTTGTCCAATGTTTCTGACTGAGAAGACATTTGTTAGGGCATCGTACATCTTCTTTGATGAGTCAAGATGGGAGATGTAGGGTATCAAGTGGTCTTTTATAGAATCCACTATGATACTCATGGCATTGATGTCAACATCCTTGAACTTCTCCATAGCTGCAACGTTCTGCGGTTCCTTCTCTTCTCCTTCTTCAAACTCTGGCTTCACGATCTTTCCTTTCACGATATCCAACACTTTATTCTTGGCAAGGATGAGATCGATCCTTGTCTTCCACGCTCTGAAGTTAGAGGCTCCATCTAACTTGTTCTCAGACTTCATAGAGTTAGTCATGGCAACTTGACTTGGTCAAACCCTAGATTTGACCAGAAATCCAAACTTCACGTCTTGGCCTTCTGAGAGTGCCAGGAGATGCGCTAGGCTAGGGCGCACTGATCTGTCCGAAGATTAGGTCAATCCATTCACTTAAGGTTCCTCAACAAGAGGATTAGGGTTTTTGCAACTGCTCATGCTAGTAACCTTAGCGGCAGTGTCTTGGGAGTTGCTTCTGCTAGTAACCCTAGCGGCAGTTCCTCAGCGAGCTCAATATCCTAGCGGCTATGTTTCCTTCCAGCGTTTAAACTGAATGAAGGAGGTGTGGGCCCATAATTTGTTAGAATATAGAAGATGGTGTGCTCGTTTTACCATTGACGATACCCTCGTCACCCAACTATAGGCTAAAGCCACCCTCCGAGCACCTTAACCTTGACTGAGAATTACTCCGAAAGCAAACCCTAGGCTAGATAGCCAAACAAAGGGTAGCGCACCTTTCCCCAAGGATAGCACATCACAAAAAGCTGATCAGATAGTCCAAACCCTAGCCAAGAGATAGTCCAAGCCAATACTGAAAACTAGCTGCTGCTGCAACTGCACCTGCAACACTCCTCCACATGTGCGCACCAAACCGGGAACTGCAGTGCGCAGAACTGGCTCTCTACAACTGCTGAGATGTGTCAAATGAGAACTGGCGCCCTATATTTATACTGGTTCTGCCAGATTTGCTGGGGCCGACTTCTCCTTCTGGATATGTGTCTGTTCAGTATATTATTATTATTTCTGGCCGACTTCTTCTCTTGGAGGCTAATAACCTAATATAAATTATCTTCTTGAGCCGACAAGACTTCTAGAATTATTAGCCAATTCATTAGGGTTTCTCTTGCTTCTTGGAGTCTTCTATTCTCGTCAGGTTCACACGTGGAGGTAAATACCTCCCGCAGCTACCATAATATCAACATGGCTTACCTGTGGGTGCCTGTGAAGAGGGTGAGTTGCACCGTGTCATGGATGCAAATGTTTCCAAGCCCATTCAATGTCTTTTACCTTTTTATCTTATTGTTTTTTCTTTCCAGAGAATAGTTGGGGGACACTACCTTGGCATGGTGACCAGTGGTGACAGTGTTACCCACAAGCATTTCACGGAAATGAGAAGGTTTGCTCGTGATGAGACCCCCTTTCTCTTGGCTATGCCACCAAGAGCCACTACCCTGGCGTGGTGACGAGCTTAATGGTAGTGTCATACCGCTACATGCCCATGGACCTAATAGGTTGGCTCGTGATGAGACCCCCTATCCTCCAACTAGGTCTGGTTTTTATTATTTTATGGGTCCCTCCATTTCTTGCTAAGAATCTTTTTATTGCTTTCTCGAGGATCCCTGGGCGAAGCATCTGAAGGTTTTGTTCTTTTGGCTTTTATCTTTTGCCAACTACTTTTACCCTTTGGGCCTTTAGCCCCTTCTTCCCACAAGGCAAGGTACAACCCTTTGCTAGCTTGGCAAACCCAATGCCCGAACCAATGCAGGGGATGGATGAGAGGGAAAATGATGAAAAGTGATAAGTATAGTGGAAATGGACGATGACCTTTCATGAACCCACCCAGTGGCAACTCAAATCCTAAGGGAACGAACTTGCTAGGGCATCTTGTCATTCTCCCTAGGTGTGGACAAGTGGAAAGGCATAAAGTCCAAGCACACGTCATGAAGCAAAAAGAATTAAATGCACATATTCAAATGTTTTGAGAATCAGAGTGACACATACCATGATACCCGGACTCATTACCTCATGGAGCAAGACCCACTGTTGCTAAAGGACCAGGTCGATGGGATGGATTTTGTCGCTGCTGACAGGATGGAGGCGCTGAAGACGAAAGATGGGGCCTCCAAGGGCAGGCGCAAGTCAATATGGCTCTCGGTACTCTATATCTGGGACCTGTGGGCCTCGAGACATAATCTCCTTAGTTATCCCTAGGCTAGGGGATAACATGCACAGAAAACAAGGTGCACTTGTTTCATTTTCTCTTGCTATAATTTCCAGAATTTTTACTCAGAAACTCTAATAAAAACTTCCTCTCTTTACCAGTTTTCCCTTCGGGGTTTTTCCAGGGGCATTGCCCAAAATATCTTGTATCATTGAATGGTTTGATTTCTTGTTTCCACTGTGCAAGTAAAAGATTCAATGTGTTTTTTATTAAAAATTCCAGTTCTGAAAATGCACTGCCAAAGCTTGGGTTCAGAAGTTGAACACATATTTCCAACTCAACCCCATTATGGAGACAAAAGCCATCAAATATGCTACTTTACATTTGGCTGGAGAGGCCCACGAGTGATGGTACCATGGACTAGTCACATTGGAGCATGCTAAAGGCACTAATCTTGCATTGGAGAAATAAAATATTGCATTGGGAAACATGATTTTTGGTCATTTTTACTTCTTGCAAAGTGGATTGTATTCTTTGTGCCTTGGGCACCTCACAGCCACTAGGGTGTCCCCATCAAGGGGGCACTTCTTGCTGCTGTTATAAAATTACATCTTCTGCCATGAGGGCTGCAGAAACCCTAACTCATTTTCTTGAATAACTCTCTTATCAACCATTGGATTTTGCGCAAACTTTGCACACTTATTCTTCTTGGTCTAGCGCACTTTTTTGCAAAGTTTGAGGGCTTTTCAATGGCTGATTTTCTTGCTGTAATACATTGAATGTTACAGCCATAAGGCTGATATAATTTACTACAGACAAGTATTTACAACAGCCTTATCTTTTTATGCTAGAATATTGGTTTTTCATCTTGAGTTTAGCTAGTCATTAACTAGTCTTTCTCTTGTATCTTCTACTTGATCTCTAGCATTTATTGAGCAGCTTATAGAACCATATTATTGCTGATATATACTGTTATCTATTGAAGCAAATTAGGGACAACAAGCTTAACTTTCTAATCCAACTAACATACATCATTGCAAAGTGGTTTTTTGTGTGTCTCGGGCAAGTATTTCAACATTTATAGGTTACTCAACATACTTGGCAATCCTTGGACCTTCCCAAGACTTCATTCCACACATTTCACTCCACTTCAACTTGACCTCTAGGGTCTCCACTTCCATCTCTATCCATCTCCATCTCATTCCCCCTAGGGTCACCGGGATCGCCTCCCTAGAGTGACTTAGTCACCCTTGAAATGCGGGACCTACATCGAGGTGACATTGGGTGTAGGATTCCCAAGTTGTAGCATTTGTTTTTGTGGTTGGGTCGGGCTTTCCCAACCTACAACTTGCGTTATAACATTTTGGCGTCATTGTCGGGGAAGATTTTCAATCTTCTTTGTACCCTAACGAAACTTTCGTAAGCTATCCCAAAGCCTTTCCCTTAGCTTGCCTGGCGACTCCACCCAAGGGACGTTCTCTTTCCACCCTTATTGATGAGCTCATCTGGCGACTCCACCTTCCCAGAACCCACTTTTCCCTTATCCTTTTCCATCCTTTGGGGAGTCTTGAGCTCATCTGGCGACTCCATTGAGGTATTACCCTAAGTAATGGAACCATGGCCTCATGCGACTTACCATGGACTTTCCATAAGGTTTATCCCTCCTTTGATGTTTAGGATATTCCTAGATATCCAAATCATTGCTCCCCGGAGTGGAGGGCAAGTTGCCCCAAATTTGACGGTGATCCAGCTCTTGCAGTCACCCATGTCGTAAATTATATGAAGTATGCTTCGAGCTTAAATGTGCTACATGAAGATTTGCTGATGAAAAATTTTGTGTCTTCATAGGAATCAAGTCAAAAGGATTGGTTTGCACACTCATGTGATCGAAAGAGCATCCCTTCTTCTACAAAGCTTATTGAAGAATTTCTCAAGCAATATCGGCCAGCTACTCAAAGTTTGCAAGATGCTTTCCAAGAGCTCAAACACACTCTTTACAGAGAAGGTTTTTCGATCGATGATGAGATAATAGATGAAGAAAAGCTTGAAGAAGATCTTGATGAAGAATATCCAGATGAAACATATGATGAAGATGAAGTATTTGCTCTTCCACTTGATGAGGACATCCAGAACTCTGCTCCTCCTCCACATCAAGAAGAGAACATGATGAGTTATAATCCTTTTGAAAACTTTGATGATGCTATGTTCCATGACTGTGGAAATGAAGAAAACTGCCAAAAGGATCTCGATGAAGTTTCTCTTGCAAAAGTCTTGAACGAGACTTTGTTATCTGCTCTCCCTTTTGAAGAAAATGAAGTTATCCAGTCTTGTAAGGAAGTGATCAGCTCCTATGGTGCAGATGAATTCTTGGAACAACCCTCGGATATAGTTGACGAACACATTGATGATTTCATACAGGTTGGGAGATGTAGATGGGATGTGGTTTGCATCATTATTGATAGAGATCCCATTTATGACATTGAGGGTAGCTCTCAGGCAAAGGGGGTTGAAATGTCATCTTCAGAGGACTGGCCTCCATGCATGTATGATTCAGATGTTTGGCAGTCGAGTGATGACATGGTTACAGATTTGTTTTGCCCTTTCGAGGATGACTTGTCGCAGCATGATCTTCATTCATCCTCTAATACATACCCTTTTGAGGATGCATATTTGATTTATGAGGATTCTCAGTCATTGTGCTCATATTTTGAGGATTACCAAGACATGGCCATCGCAGAGCAATCAGAGATTCATCCTTCAGAACGAAAGTATTTTTGTCTTGGAGATTTTCATCAAGATTTCCAGGGGAAGAGGCGGTGTTTTTCTACACCTAAGATTGTTCCTTACCTCTTACCCTCTTCACCAAGAGACCATGCAGTATTCTTTTGATCTTTCATTTCCTCGGAGTCCTCAACAAGCAGTGAATCTTTATGCGCAGATGAAGATAAGCCTTCGTCTACATATAGTAGCCCCCTTCAGAGATGGATTGATTAGTCTTGTGGATACACTTTTGAGCAGGGTGATCGGGCTGATGGTTTCTCTTTCCAGCAGGATTTCCTCCCTCCCATCCATCTTCATGAGTTTTATTTCATGATCGATTTTATGTGCGTTTATACTCATGTTTATTATGTGTTTGACTTATCTTTGTTGTGTTATATGATTAAGCACAGTGGGGGATACTTTGATGAGATGATCAAATGGTTGCACTGGTTGTATAACTTCACCTGACACCATCCAGCACGTGGTCTTCAGGGCCCCAAAGCCCCAGGTAAGTAGGTAAGTCATTTTAATTCCCTGCATTTGCATCTTGATTGCTCATATTAGTTTAGATGCATTTCATTTTCATTTTTCTCTACTTGCATATTGATTTCATGCTTAGTTTAGAAATTTTTGAAAAAATGTCAAAATTTTCTTTTACTAGCTTAGTTGGTTTTAATTATAATCATATGAGAACAAGGATGAGTAGGCCATCCTGCACTTGAAAGTTTGATGTTTCCTTGGAGGTACAGGTCTACCAGGAGATGTTGCGGTTCTCATGCACTCTATGGCGACAACATGTCCCCAAGTAGGAGCCAAATGTTATCCCCATTTTGTGGATAACTAAGGAGATTATGTCTCAAGGCCCTCAAGTTGTAGATATGGAGTACCAAGAAGACTACATGGCCAACAATACCCTTTTGCACAGTTGGAAACCCCTCTCACCACCACAGATGGTCACAGATTTCCAGATAGGCATCCACCACATCAGCTGGCTTCCGGAAGGCAGTGGGCCTTGCTCCATGAGGTACAAGTCAGTATTATGGTGAGCATCATTTCAGTATTTAAGCTAGTTGAGTATGTTGTATCTTAGATTGCTTTAGATTTCATGATATAAGCTTGGACATTATGCCTTTTGCCCTGCTTCACCTTGGTGGTTGACATTGTGCCCTAGTAAGTGGTTTTACTTGGGAATGGGTTTGCTACTAGGAACTCCCTTAAAGAGCCATCGTACCGATCGTGACCATACTTACCACTTTCCATCATTATTCCCCTCCATTTCCTTATCTCTTGGGATTTTAGGGTGTATTGACCCAAGAAGGGGTTGAAGGCCCAAAGGGATTGATGTTGGGTAAAAGATAAAAGCCTTGTATGAACCTTCCAGATGCTTCGCCCAGGGATCAACCAAGAAAGCAGTGAAACGCTTATCTTTGAGTAAAGGGGATCCACAATATAATAAAGAATGCTTAAAAGGTTAGTTGAAGGATAGGAGGTCTCATCACGAGCCGACCTATCACATCCATGAATACCTAGTGGTATGATTGTTAGAGTTTCAGGTATTATTAGGTTTCTTTTCAATTCACTAGATAACCATAGCATAGATAGGATCACTAAGAAATACACAATCACAAGAGACACATCATTTATCCTAGGAAACCCTCATGGGGGAGAAAACCCAGCAAAAACTTCCTTAATATAGATAGCCAATACAATGCCAAGAGAATGAACCAAACAATACAGAAAGTCCTCTCCCAAGTATGTGCCTCTCTCTCTCTTCCTTCTTCTCCAATTGCAGCTCCAAACTTGCGCTCTAATGAATAAGTGAGTGATTGAACAAAAGAGAACGGCCTCTCTTATTTATACAATCTGGCAGGTGTTGAACTGAGGTGTCTTTTCACTGGCAGGGACGACTTCTCATTTTGGGTGGTTATAACCACTTTAATATATTCTGGGGGCCGACTTCTCATTTAGCATATTACAATTAGGGTTTGACCAATCCACAAAAGGGGATTTGGTCATTTACAATGCCCGACGTGATCAATCCACAAAAGGGGATTGATCTAATGAATAATACATCAATAATAAAATAGAATACTCTTTTCAGTTACAATATTTCAACACTCCCCCTTAACAAGAAGGGTATTCTACAACAACATCAAGCGAGAGAGAGGGCAGCATCATCAACAGCATCTTGGAACACTGACTGGCATATCTATAAATCATCGAAAGTTTTTCTCATCATCATCGTTCACAGCATGAAGCTGAAGTAGCATTATCATCCTCATCGGCGTGAGGCTAAAGTAACATCATTATCATCTTTAGCGTGAGGCTAAAGCAATATCATCATCTTCTTTAGCATGAGGCTAAAGTAGCATCATCATCTTCAGCATGAAAGATGAAATAACATTGTCATCATCATCATCTTCAGCAAGAAGCTGAAGTGGCATCACCATCATCATCTTCAGCAAGAATCTGAAGTGGCATCATCATCATCATCATCTTCAGCAAGAAGTTGAAGTGGCATCATCATCATCATCTTCAGCAAGAAGCTGAAGTGTCATTATCATCATCTGCATCAACATGGATTAGTATAACACTAATACATCATCATCATCAATAACAACACAAGGCCGATACAACATCAACAACAACAGTATCACAGCACGAAGGTTGGAGCAACATCAACATCGGCACTAGGCTGAGAGTCTTCAGCACGAAGTTGGCATCACAGCACGAAGCTAGCTAAACAATATCATCAGCACAAAGTTGGCATCACAGTACAAGACTGGCAACACAATATCATCAGCATGAAGCTGGCATCACAGTACGAGACTGGCAATACAATATCATCAGCATGAAGCTGGCATCACAGCACGAGGTTGGCAACACATCATCACAGCACGAGGCTAGCACACATCATCACAGCACGAGGTTGGCACACATCATCACAGCACGAGGCTGGTACATCATCATCACAGCACGAGGTTGGCACATCATCACCACGGCACGAGGCTGGCACACATCATCACAGCACGAGGCTGGTACATCATCATCACAGCACGAGGCTGGCACATCATCAGCACAAGGCTGGCATCACAACACTAGGCTGGCACATCATCAGCACAAAGTTGGCATCACAGCACTAGGCTGGCACATCATCAGCGCAAGGCTGGCATCACAGCACTAGGTTGGCACATCATCAGCACAAGGCTGGCATCACAGCACTAGGTTGGCACATCATCAGCACAAGGCTGGCATCACAGCACTACTCCCCCTTTCGAGGGAGGTCCTTTCAGACTACACCAAGCTTATCTCGAAAGTGCTCAAACTTTACACGAGATAGAGGCTTGGTCAACACATCAGCAACCTATTCATTCGTGCTAACATACTGGAGCTTTATGGCTCCTCTTTGCAACATATCACGAATGAAGAGATACCGGATCTCTATGTGCTTCGACTCATCATGGAACGCATGGTTCTCCATCATCTTTATACAACTTGGTTATCACATAGAATCACGATGGCTTCCATCTCCAGATCAAATAGATCTGTCAACAACATCTGAAGCCATACAGCTTCACAACTGGCAGAACATGCAACAATGTAATCTGCTTCTACCATGCTTGGAGCAATGTTGAATTTCTCCCTACTCTGCCATGAAGTCATGGTTGACCCCAGACTGAAACAACATCCTGAAATGCTCTTTTTATCAGAAGCACTTCCAAGCTCCGGCTCAATCTGAATCGGTGTAACCACTAAGTCTGAAGTCATGATCTCTAGTATAATAAAGACCAAAATCCAATGTACCCTTAAGGTATCTCATCATATGTTTTGCAACAACAATGTGAACACGTATGGGTTCTACCAGATACTGACTCAAGGCAAAACATATATCTAGCCTGGTATTCGTCAGATACATCACTGAACCAATAATTTGTTTGTGCAGAGTAGCATCAACCAATTCTGACGAGGTATCTACCAAGAGCTTCAACTTCATTTCCATGGGTGTGTACATGGATTTACATTTCAACATGTGAAACCTCTTCATTTTAACTGCATAATTCCCTTGGTTAAGGAAGATCTTCTCTGTGCTCTTCAAGACCTAAGAAATAATGCATTTAGGTCTTTCATCAAACTTTGTAGCGAGCTTCTTCTGCAATCTGTGATGAGATTTTCTTCATCTTGTTAAGCACACATCATCTACATATAGTAGTAACATCACTGGCTCATCATTCATAACTTTTGAGATGAAGGTTAGAATCAACTTTACTCTTGGTAAATCCCAAGCTCTTCAGTAAACTGTAAATTCTGTCATATCAAGCTCTAGGAGCTTGCTTCAACACGTACAAAGCTTCCTTCAACCTGCAGACCTAAGTCTTTTTGTCTTCAATCTTCAAATTACATTGTACCAATCTGGTACACTTGCTCAACTGCAACTCAATCTGCACAAACATGTGCTAGCTCTATGTGTTTTCTGCAAGGCACTATCTGTCTCATTGCCTGGGAGTATGTCCTCTATTCTCTCTGCAACTGTTCCTTCTGGAATCTGGGACTCTGCACCTGCACATGCTCTGAGGCTGAGAATGATTGCTTCATCCTCACTGTGGCTGCTAAAATCTGAGAGTAACTCCTCTTATTCTATAACGGCAACAACTTCATCTGAAACTGAAAGTGGCTCAATAACTGATACTGAACGTAGCTCTTCTTCTTTCATGGAGGTAACTCTATCTTTCACTGTAGTCATGTCTCCATGACTCAACTAATGTAATGCACCAACTGCCACTCAATTTTAAATATGAGGATTGCTCCCCCTGCATCTCATACTATATATGAATCATGGTTGTTCTGGTTGTCTTCATAAATATTGGAAATATTTCTTCAATTACTGTAGTAAGTGTCTCTTCATAGTCTTCTCCCTCTTGCTGGGAGAATCCTCTGGGCACACATCAGGCTTTGCACATCTGCAACATGCTTGATCTGTATAGATCAATCTTGGGTGCCAATACTGACTTCTCTTCTTAGTCTCACGGAAGAATCCATATCCTAGTCTTTCTGGCTGGCTTTCTTGTCTGTTATTGAAACAAGGGAATCTTCCCAGGAGATTTTCATATCTCCTAGAAGTTTCTGAAGCTACGATCTAGTCTTCTCACGGCATCTGTCTCCCAGTCCTGGAAGTTGTCTCTTCATCTGATCCTTTCTGAGATCAGGCTTACTTTCGATTTCTTCTAACATTTGGTGTAGGACCTACATCGAGGTGACATTTGATGTAGGATTTTGTGGTTGGGTCGGGCTTTCCCCAACCTACAACTTGTGCTATAACACACCCAATCTTCACTTATGAAGGCCTAGGAATGCATCTCAACATCTTTCATGTTTGAAAATCCAATGCTCCATTTTCTTTTGATAGAGCCTTTGCAAGGTAGATCCTCCTAATCAAACATGTCTGGTTGCTCAGTGAGAGGATCCTCCTCTTCCATGATATCAACCTTATTGACAAGGATGCCATGGGTCAAGGCTAGGTCTGTAACTTCGTCTTGAAGGAAAATTATTCGAGAGAAATCATCAGGTTCGCACAACTTCAGGCTATCTTCCAGCTGGCAAGCATTATCTTGTGATTTCCTAAGATTCTTGGGCAACTTGACCTTCAAGAGGAATTGGAAATCTCCCTTGAAAGAGCATAGATACTGGCTTAAGGCATTGGCTTTTGAAAGTGAATTGGAAGGGAATTGATTGAGTAATGCATTGAACCTGTCATTGAACTCCCTTACAGACTCTTCCTCATGATTTTGTATCTCTTGGTATTGGGAAAAAAGGAAAGTCGGATCCCCCTCATCTCCCCATTTTCTTATGAAGGCATTTTCAAAGTCCTCCTAGGATTTGATGCTTTTTTTTGGAAGGTTATTGTACCATATTTTGGCGTTGCCTGTCAATGAAGCAGAGGAGTTTCATAATCACATCAAGATGTTTATTCTCGGATTCATGGAGTTCGAGACCATCATAAAAATTTGTCAAATGGAGGTTTCCCGAGGTATTACCCTGACCAGAGAACTCAGGCAACCACGACTTGGATTTGCTAGGAAGGCTATACGAACCACCTCAGATTTTACTCATATCCAAGGGTCTGAATACCTCACTAGGAGACCATTTTGGACGAGCCATAGGACAATAGGGTGTGTATTGATGCCCACTCGGAGTCGTCATCAATGGAGTTGCCAAATAATCCCTCAAGGATTATCAAAGGAAAGAGGGAATCACCCTCAGTGGAGTCGTCGGGTAAGCTTTGTAAGATAAGGACTTCGGTAAAAGCTCACCAAAGATTTGTCGTTGAGGAAAACCGACTCCATTCTCCCCAGCAATGGCGCGAAAAATGTTATCGCACAATTTGTACTTACGCCAAAGTTGCAATAAAGTAAAACAAATTGGCGTAACAATAGGATAACCCACCACTATCACCTTAGTGGGAAATCCCCACTTTTAGGAATGTATAAGGTCCATCCCAGGGGAGGCATCCCCGATAGCCTAAAGGGATAGAAAAGTTAAAGATACGATCAAGATATAACCCCCACTCACTGGTTACGAGTCAAAGGTCTATTTTTGAGGAATTGAGGCAAAGAAAGAGAATTTGTGTACCTTCCCAGAACAAGAACAATATAGCATATATATATATATATAGCAATTCCAAGTACCATTATGACAGTAGAACCTCAACAGACAATAGACAATGCAAATATATGGTGGCTGAAGTAAAAATGCAGCAAGTTATGAATTTACAATACCGATTAATCTTTTGTAACAGCCACAAGAAATACAACTCAGAATAGCGTGAAAATTTAGCATTTATTTTATAGATCATTTAGCACTTTCTAAGAGCAATTTATGAGCATGTTAAGATAATGTTAGATTAGTGTATGCAGCAACTTACAAGGTTTTAGATGGCTGTAGCAATGTTTTGTAACAGCAGCAATACAATTAGTAAATTTAGCTAAGTTGCGTTAGTAAAAGTTAGTAGAAGCTTAGGAGAATAGAATGTAAGAGTTGTTTGTTCAATTCCTTCACAAGATAGAGCAAGTTGACAAGTGCCTTTTGGGCTTATGGAGTCATTTACAATAGCAACAAATACTTGGAGAAATAAGTGATAATATGATCTAAGGATGGAGAGATAAAGTCTTGAGGTGTCTGCACTTCAAGGCCCCAAGCTTTGAATGTCAAAGATGAAATTTTGGCTAGAGTGTGTTGTCGCCCTTATGCACACTTGCAAACGTGAGCTAAGTCCGGCTCACTTAGTGTGCCCTCGGAGACACAATGTCTAAGCTCCTGCCCACACTGTCACCTTGACAGGAACTCCTTCCGTCTAGGCTTACTCCTAGGGAAGCCAAGGGGGGTTGTCCCTAAGTTGCTAAGTTAATTTTAATTACAAGTTCTAGGAGTTAGTTTCAATTGATTATAGGCCAAGGGGAAAACTAGCCTATATGACAAGCAGCGATGCAGGTGCAAGTCTAAGTTTAAATGTCAGGCAACCCTTTTCCTAGGTCAACTAAAGACTAGTGCCTAATGTTGGGCTATGGGGTCGACTATGTTTAAAGGTTGTTCGTTACAGCAAGTATTACAATTTAGATCAATGAACTACCCAAACCCCAAAGTATTAGAAATACTTACAAAATTATACAAGTTTACAATAAATGAGATATACAGCAAATATACAAATAGATACAAGATATACAAATCAAGTACAAGGTATGAACTAGAGATAGAAAGAAATCACACCCTAGGGCCAAGCATGCCCCAAGTGGCACTTACTCCACTTGGACCGCCTTCACTGGCATCTAACCATGAAAGCACTCAAGGACTAGATAAGTGTTGCCTCTCCAAGTGGGATACTCAATCACTTACCAGTCCACACCACAACAAAGATTATTGATCACAAGATATTCAGTAAAGCACAAACCAATATATCACAACATCATCAAAGATAGAACACTTTAGTTGCTATTTAAAGATTTAGCAATAAGATGATCACAAAATATAGCCTATCAATACATCTACTTCCCAAACATGTACAAGTGTGATCTATGCAACTAATGTTCTTCTTAAAGATTTTAGATCCCACCCCCCTAACTATGTGTGT